>WEIS01083800.1:830-16727 GCA_013389965.1 Todus mexicanus
AATGGTACTATAAGGAGGAAATGTTTTCATAAGCTGTTGTTTTCTTACTATATAATCATTCTGCCTGCTTGTAGGACAGCGCCTCCTCCCAAAACACTGAAGTAGTTGAAATGCACACATGCTTCTGAATTAGCCATTATCTCTATGCAGTTGAGGTTTGACACAGTATAGAACAAACTTTTCGAAATTAAAAAAAAAAGCGCAGGGGCAAGTTAATGTTACAGCAGCTTTGAAAGATTGTTGTTCCTCATTTAGGAAATATCTTCAGAGAGCTCATCATGCATACTGGTCCTCCCTGGTAGTGCTAATTGATAAACAGCTCTAACTTTTTTTGTGATATCCTACTTTGGCAAAGATTGTGTTATATACTGTTTTAAATTTATTATAAATGAATGTATGAGAGCAAACAATGTAGTGTATATTGACTGAATTGTACTAATTTTTAGTATTTGTTGTAACATCAGTTTGTTCATATTTACTAATTTCCCATTTCTGGGACATTCTGAATTTCACTGTACTGAAGTTGCTTCAAAGATCTCCGTTTTATTTTCATATGTTGTCCATAGGAAAACTTTGTAAACGTCTAGGAAGTTTACAAGAATATCCACATTCCTCTATTCTTAATTTTTTTTAAAAAATTATACACAAGCACTTTAATGATAGTTGCAGTTTATTTTTTCAGTTTATTTTTTTGAAAGATCAACACACTAATGTTAATATGAAGGTAGTGAATATTTGCTGATGTATTATAGACAGACAATCTGTGCACAACCACTTATAATGTTAGCTAATTTCATTAAATATTAATAAAAAGGGAGGATAGTATGGGAGAAACTCCAGATATTTTTTTCTCTCAAGATCATGAATGACCACTGTAGGTAGCACTTGACTTTGTCTAATTTGGAAAATGTTGTAGATAACTTTTTTTTAACCTTTTAATCAAGATTGTAGTAAAGCAGTCGCATGCCTACCATTATGAAATTCTTGGCAGGTTGCATGCGTCCGTGGTTTGGGGTTTTTTGTTTTGTTTTGTTTTTTACCTTTTAGGAAATATTTTGTTTAGTGATTTGTGTCAAATTGCCACAATTTGAAAGGTATTGTACATCAGAAGAAATACCATGTTTTTTTATATAGGTTCACTCCCTTACTGAGGGAGGTGCCTCGTGTTCATATATACTTTTTGTATAAAATATATCTAAAAATGTTGATCACAAGATCAGGAGTAAAAAATACTTTTATGGATAGAGAAATATTTGGCCCTGTTTAGTGCATTGCACTAAAAATACTGTGAACAGGAACTGGACTGTAGCTGATGCTCAAAATGTTCTATATTGAATGTACATGCTTTTTGTTTGGATAAATGTACTGTATGTGATGGAAAATAAAGCAGACTGGAAATCACTTTTAAGTGTGCATAGACAAAAAGATGTCGGGTTTGTAAACCTGGAATATCTATCACTCCACAGTTGGGAAATTACAGTGTTTGCGTTTTTGTAAAGTTTTACTCTTTGATCACTGAAACGAGTAGTTTGTAATATTTTGTTGTAATAAATGTGGGGTTCTTTCACTATTAAAAGTTTGGCACTTGTGGAGTGAACGCTTCTCCACGCTGATGGTTGACGCTTGTGGTATTCTTAGAAAACACTGTTGATACTGGCTTTTGGTTGCTTGTAAAGATACCCCTTCCTTAACTGAGCAAAGCTTGGTTTTATTATCCTCTTAAAACAGCAGTGAGTATTAATACTGGAGGAGATAGGCTATGCTGATTTTTTCAATAAGAAGATAGGGTTACCTAGTTTTGCATTACAGATAACAGTGGTGGCCATCTGATATGTTTATATGTATTTATGGTTGGAGTATAAGAACTGCCATAATAATTGTTTATTCTTGTGTAAAGGAAGACATCAAGCTGTTTATGTAATTGCATTTTAACTAACATACCTGAATGCCTGTGGATTAAGATTTAGTAATTAAAATGCAGGCATAGTGATAAAATAGCTGTTTATTTCTCAGCTAACCCTTGTGGTTTCTGCTCTGTTCTGGGTGAGTGTGCAGGCTGCATCTTGAAATATGTGAAGTTAGTCCTGTTTCAAAGGTAAGCTTTCTACTAAAGGATCTCCAGTTCTGCATCCATGTAGATAAACAGAGCTACAAAAATCTTTTGTTCTACCTGAAGCTTTGGGTAGCATACTTAGGAAAGATGTGGCTTAATAATTTGCAGCTGCCAATTTTTTTTTCCCCTTTATTTATTTATTTAAGATCTTCCCTTGAGGTTAAATCTCCTGGGTAGCTCTTTTGAAGCACAAGTCTCCTTTCCATTCTGTTCTGTCTTGTGGAATAACTTTGGTTTCTCTTTTTCCAAAAATGAAAATATTTCATTATAATTGACTTTTTCAATTTAGTGATTTTTTTAAAAAAACTTTCCATGCAACCATCTTGAATGGGAAGAAACATTTCATTGGAGAAGAATTACGATTCATTGACTTTAATTCACGCTAGGTATTTTTCAACAAATCCTAAAAAGTTGTAATAAAGCTTTGAATATAGTCAAGGTCCATGTGGGCGCTTATCTGCAGGGTTACACATTAATGTGTCTGGATATGAGTTTTTAATTATAATGCAGTCTTGAATCATTGCTAAAGTACATCGATTTCTCTCATGTTGCTTGGACTAGCCAAAGACAAATATAAATTCTTTACTGGGCCTTCACAGTTAAGGTTGAGTCTTGTTAAGACTCCTGCGTTTTTGTTCAGAATGAATGTGAGAAACCATGTGGAAAACCTTGAGGGGATCCAAGAAGTCCCTCTGGGCCTGCTGCATGTCAGTGTGCGACTGCTGTGGCCATTTCATGTCTCTGGGCAGGTGCTTCTCAATGGGTTTAATTTTAGTTCAAATTTCCCCCCTCCCTCCATCTTGTTCTTTGGCCGTTCTGGCAGCTTTCGTTCACGTTTTAAACCCCACAGAACGCCTTCTCTGGGCAGTGGATTCCAGAAGCTTCTGAGGCTGCTTTCGGACTGGCTGACTGGGGATTGTGAGGTGCTTTGTGCCAGGGGCTGCCCACACCTAGCAAAGGGTCTCTGCCTAGGGCAGAGTGGCCTGGGGAGGACAGTGGGTGCTGGTGGTTGCTGAGGGAGCAGAGGGTGCAAGGGGGCCCCAAAGCTCTGCCTGCCCCTGTGCAGCCACGTGAGACAGCGCTATGCCCTGGGGAGCTGCTGCCTGTGGGGCTCTGGGAGCCAGACAAAGTCTAGCAGGATGACCGGGAGGTGAAGGATCTTTTACATGCTCTGTTTCTAAAAGTACTGTTTTCTCCTGCCCTTTGTTTGCTCAGGATACTGTTCATGCTGGCTTGAGTAAGACAGTGCTCTGGGTATCTGACTGACTGGCCGTGGCAGATGCGCTAGGGTTCTAGTAAGCTAGCCAGGGACATTGGTGTAGGGCTTGGGCAGTTTGGTGGCGACTACTGGAGTAGGGCTGTGGCTTGCCAGCAAGGGCATGTGGTTTTTAGCTATGCTGTTGTAGGGCTGCGGCTGTTCAGCAGGGCCAGGTGGAGTAGGGATCTGGCTGGCCTGCAGCAAGACCAGTCTACTACTCAGGAAGGCCTGCTGGCCAAAGTGGCTTTATTCAGCCCCTGTGTCCCTGGAGCTGTAGGCTCTGTGGCTCTCTGAACACTAACCCTGATCCTAGCAGTACTGGCTTAGGGTTGGGGTTCAGATAACAAGAGAGCCTACAGCTCCAGAGACACTGGTGCTGCAAAAGGCATACCAAGGGGAGCACAGCGCTGCATTAACATTGCATTCTGCATGGAAGTCGGCCTGGTGGTTTTTTTCAAGTGATGCTAAGGCTTTGAGGTGCTAGCTTCAATTAATGTGAAATCTTGCATAAACAAGAAGGGAAACTGATACTGAAGGCGTCAGACCCGGTATAGTCTATTTAAGTGCTGGCTTCTGTCCTCAAACCACCTTTTCTTTAGTTAATCATCTCTCATCTGCAGTTGCCTGATCTTCCTGGTTGGCTTTTTTTTTTATTTTTTGAGTGTATTTAATTTTGAAACGTTTTATATTTTTATGTTTTGTTTGTCTTTTCTGTCTGGAACGTTAGATTCCAGGGCTTCAAGTCCTTGTAGTGTTTGGTCTTCTCAATTTTATAGGAGACTTAAAGAAAACTGTAACTTAGTTGATGGTCAGCATCACCATTTGTGTTTTGATTGGCTTCTGCTGGGACAAACTTAAAGCTACTGTGAAGGGTTTGTGTGACTGTTCAAGTGCTTGAAGTACTTTGAAAAGATCAGTTTTGACTGGTGGTTGTAAGAACTCTGGGTAGATATTTCACATTTATTCCCTTTTGCTGAATAGTAAAACACAAAAGTTGCTTAACCACAAAGGTAGACTGTTGCTTGAGGCATGAGAGGTAGCGAAGAATGGAACCTCAGTAATTATATTGATGGAGAACCTCTGGTGTTTGTACTAATAATGAGACTTTCGTGAGTCTAACTGCTGGCTGGTTATGGATGTTCTTTACCTGTCTTGAAAAGGAGAGCGAAGGTCAGGAGAATGATATGGAATAAGCTTTATCTCCCTTTTGTAGGGGGCTTACCTGCCAGTATCCCTCAATTACAGTCTTAAAGTAGTAATTTCATCATGAAGTGGGATGTATTTCAGAAAGTCAGGATTGCTGGGGTCCATTGATCCCTTTGGGGATTGGCAAGTGTCCTGGTTTGGGTTAGAACAGAACGGAGGGTGGGATGGGAGTGTGTGGGGGGGTGGGTTCGATACTGGTTTTGTACATATTTGTATATATTTACTTTTTATTATTACTGTTATTATTATTTTCATGTTTTAGTAAAGCTGTTCTAGTTTCCTTTCCTAATTGGTAAGTCTTTCTCCTTTATTTCCTTTCTTCCCTTTTTGGGTGGGGAGGGGGAGAGAGCGTTCTGTTGCAGATTTGGGGGGTGCCCTGACCTCAAACCTTGACAGCAAGAAATTGGTAATCTTAAGAAAAGTGTTGTATACTTGGAACTGTGTTTCGAATGAGGAAACAGTATAACTGACTTCAGAGGATTTAGTGGGAAATGAAGATAACCTGAGCCTTCGATAGCACAAATACATTTTCCTTCAAACCAGATTAAGCTTTGTACTGTGTCACTGCGTTGCCAGGAGCAATGCTGGCATGGTTGTTGTGAAGTCTGGATGGCTGGGGAAGATGTGCTCTTGTGTCTTCCTATAATGTTATTCATCAGAAGTAGATTTTACAGTGTTTTTAACTCAGTTACAGATAGGATTAAGGTTCTCTGTATTGGTGATCCGCTGCACTAACTTTATTAGCATCTGGTAGTAGTGGTATTTTTTTGTTGTGATGGTGATTGTTTTCCTGCCATTTCTGTGTAAGGCAACTCAGATTTATGTAATTTGTCCTCTCAGCACAAGCGTTTCCAGAGTAATATCCAGTTCAGCTCTCTTGGCTGAACAGGATCTGCTCTTTTGTGTTAGTTATGTTCTTTGAGTTTGGGAGTCAGCTCCTCTGTTAGGGGCAAACCAGTCTGCTTTGATGGCCTTCCCACTGCCATTGTTGTTTCTTGAAAGTTGTGTGGGCTCTGGGTCAGAACATAGACCAAAAAGCAGTCCAGGGTTTGCATTCCTCTTACATTTTGAGAATGTCTTACCTTCTCTTCTTGAGAAGAGAAGGCTGAGAGGGACTCTATCAATGTCTGTAAATATTTGAGGGGTGGGTGTCAAGTGGAAGGGGCTGGTCTCTTTTCTGTGGTACCGTTTAATAGGACAATGAATAATGGGTATAAGCTAGAACATAGGAAGTTCCACCTCAACATGAGGAGAAACTTCTTCACTGTGAGAGTGACAGAGCTCTGGAACAGGCTGCTCAAAGAGGCTGTGGAGTCTCCTTCCCTGGAGACTTTCAAAACCTGCCTGTATGCATTCCTGTGTGACTTGCCCTAAGTGATCCTGCTCTGGCAGGGGAGTTGGACTAGATGATCTCTAGAGGTCCCTTCCAATCCCTAATATTCTATGGTTCTATGATTTTTTTTTCTCTTACTTGCTCAGATGTTTTATTCTCCAGGATGTTGTGGATTTATATTTCTCCTCACAATGTGACTTTCTGCAGCAAACAAAGGGACAAGTAAGATGGTTTAAAGTCACCGTCTTGTGTCAAGGCTGGTTGGTTACTGTTTAGACTTAAAATGAATGTGGATGTTCAAAATATAGTAATCAGTTTCCTCTGTAACAGTATATCGAAATCCAAACTGCCAGTCTTGCTTTGACGAAACTTTACATAAAAAAATGAACAAGGCTAAAATGAATGCATTCCATCCTTTAAATGTGCAAAGTTGCATTTTCCATCAAAAAAACATTCACAATATTGACAGGTAACTGAAGATCAACAGTTTCTCTCAGATAAAGAAAGTAGGAACTGCTTTCCAAATTCATTGAGACATTTCTCTGCATGGTGTCAAACTGGTAGTGGATTAGGTGGTGTGTGGGTTTGCAGGGTTTAAGATCAGGTGTCTACGGTGGTTTGGGTCCTTCTTCCCATTAGTATAAATGAGGAAAATAAGGTGCATGCCTCTGCTGACCTTGCTCAGAATTTAACAGATTGTGGGTGACTTTATTCCCTGATTAAATCTCAGTAGATAAATATCGACATTTGCTCCTTAAAAAACACTTGCATATGGTAGACTCCTCTGTGCTATTTCATATTTTTTTCTGTGAGTATGTGGGACTGGAATGGATAAGGATATAAGCGTTGACATTAAGTAAGGACGCACAAGATTATCTTTTTGGTGTGCTGGCTTGGAATTGCGCATGTATAGCACAACAGTATAAAAATAAGGAAGTTAAGAGAATGTTGATGGGCTGCTTGGGGAGAATTTAGATAGCAAGGCTGAGGTGTGTATATCCATCTTTAAATGATGGGGTTGAGTTGACCAGAGCCTTGAGGTGAAACTATCCCACATTTTCTTTGAAATGACTACAATAGCAGCCTTCCAGCCTGTGAAATATGGATGCTATTAGAACACAATATATTGAAGTAGAGGAATACTTTGTAACAGAACAAAATCTGCCAGTTTAAATGTAAAAAAAATTGAAAAATGAAGTTCTTCTGCTCTCTTTGCATGTGGATGTCATTCTTTTTAGTACGAGCTAACTCTGTCTTTCTGGTTTGCATCAACTGCCTGCCATCTCTCCTGAGGTTTGTCAAAGACTTTTCTACCATGACTGCAGATTTTTATTTTGCTGCAAGTCTCTTGCTTCTCTTAGAAGTCTGCCAGTGTCATCACAGGCTCCCTCCTTCCCCTGTTTGTCCAGCAGCCTGGAGGTATCTCCCAGCTGACTATGACCTCTTCAAGGGAAGGAGCAGTGGAATTTCCCTGTTCCTTACTTCTACTTGCTGAGGGCAGTGGTAGCAGTTGTGCCCTGGTAACCCAGTGTTGCTCTTGTTTGTGTCTTTTTTTAATGTAACCTATACACAACCTAAGTTCTCACCACCTGGGAGCAGAGCTGTCTTGGAGAACCATATTGAGACTGATGGCAAAGCAGAAATGAGGGCATCTTTGGTGATATACTCTGACTATCCTCTTCTCTCCAATTGGTGTCCAAAGCTAGCATTACCTCTGGTAAACCTGTGACTCTTGCACGTGCCCTACTGAGGGAACTGCCTCTCCTCTTGCAATGTTTTGTTGTCAAGAAAAGACAGTAGGCACACACTTTGTTTGGTCCCATCATTTACAGAGGAGTAGTGCAAAGGTGGACTGTTCTGACTCGAGTCTTTAAGAATGTAACGTAGTCTTCCTACAGTCTGTGGCTGGAGACATCTTGGGAACATCATAAGCATTTTGTGGGGGTGTTGTTTTGCTGGTGGTGGTTTTGGGTGGGGGGTATTTTTTTGAGAAAAATGTGTTTTTTCTTAATGAAAAGGTTAACTCTCTTTACCTTTGACTAAGTATCTGTCTAGGTCCTATTATGATGATTGATCCATTTTAAGTATATTGTGTTAATGATCTCAGAACACTGAATGGCTCTGGTAGATGCACAAACATCTTTTAACGAGTTTTGGCTGCTATGCCATTCCTAGAAACTGAAGCCAACCATTTGATATTGCAAATTCCTGTAAGTTAAAATGCTTGCAGCTGGTATAGAAAGTACATCAGAAACGTGTTTGGAACTACTAACAAATTAGGCATGATGAAAATGGCTTCCACACTTAAAAGATTGAAGGGACTGTTTTCTTAAATGTCAGCAATGTCTAGGAACTCAGACTGGGATCAGTTCCAGTTGTGCAAACCATAGTTTTTGCAGTGCAACAGCATGTAGACATCTCATAAATTGTATTTCATCTCACTGTTGCTTTTCTGCTATCTGAGATGATACTCTAGATACTCCATTTCGAAGAGCTGTTTTCAAATTTTTGTTTACAGTAAGCTGTCTTTCAGTTTACAATCATCAAGATGCAATGATAGAATGTTTGCTTTCGTTGTCTTATTTGTCTGTAAATGTTAAGGCAACTAACTGATTGCAGCAATGCAGAGTCAGGTACTCGGTTATGTTTTGAGTGAGACTTCCTTTCAAAAAGCAATTTCATCTTGGAAAAAAACGTGTATTGAGAAGCATGGACGATAAATTTGGAAGTCATTGTGAATGCCTGCACAGCTGTGGACTGACCCATGGTGGTAGGAAATGGAAAGTGAAGTATTAGCATTCTTGGCTTCAAAGCCAGTGTAACAGACACAGATACTTCTGCGTGTTGAAATATAGAACAATATATTTTTGTATCTTGGAGCTAATTTTCTCATCTTGGTAGACTGGTCTCTAATGTCTACAACTGTGTAATGAAGGGCAGTGTAATCTAAGAGTAACAGAATAATTAAGATTTTTTTAATATGGATTTTGGGAGGGAAGACTTAATATCTTGGGATATCTTAAAGAAAGGATAAAACTATCTATGTAGCTATGATAGATACAGTAGCACTGCTCCAGGACAATTTTCTTGTTCTTTCATAGAAAACCCTCTTCCCTTGTGGAAGGTGCTTGGTATCATTTTTCTGCTTCCATCAAGTAGTGAGGTGGTCATCTTCTTACTCATCTCTCTAGTCCCCAGTCCAATTTTTAACATTTTACTATTTGGCTGTGATTGAGTCATGCTGAATTATTGTGGATCTGCTTATTATTTTAGCTTCTTTAAATACTTGATTTATTTGAAGTAGGATTTTTTGGAGGTCTGTTTTGAAAGCTGTTTTGAAACCGCTTGGCATTTGATAGTGTTGGGTCAGTGATTTATTTATTTTTTTTTCCCTGGAGAGTGAGGTGATGCAAAAACCACTGATTTGAAAATTTGGTTATGGAGTCTCCCAGAAGCTGATTTTGAAAAAGGGAAAGAGGAGCAGAGAGAGATCTAGGCAGGAACAGTATGGATCCTCTTATATTTATGCCTATTAAAATAGATTAGAGAAACAGTTGCCAGGAGTAATAGTTCCTTCCCTGCACTCCAGCCCGGTTTTTCTCGCTATACCTGTGTGCCTGAATCAGAAGTGAAGTGCTTATTTTTTTCTTAGTTTTTTTCCAACGAGGTTAGGTGCCCTTAAACTGTTTTCACCATAGCCATTAACTTGTTCTGAGCTGGTGAATGGTAGCACGTAACTAAAATTCTGATTTCTCCTGCTCTGAATGAGATTGCTGCTTGTTGAACACCTTCTTTTTATCTTTGGAGCAAAAATAAATGAATGAACATAAAAAATTCAGCAGAGTAACATGGTAACTATGGTAAGACTTATGAAAGCACTTGAGGCTGGTTTATTTGTATTGCTTTATACTGAGTGCGTGTGAGAGGCACGGGGTAATTCCTGCCCAGCGACATTCACAATCTTGAAAACTCATTTTGTCTTCACTTTACTTTGGTATAAAGAGTAAAGGGCTTTGGGCAAGTGTTTTGTGTGTGGGCAGGAAGGGCAGTAGGGCTATGGTCAATTGCTATTAGGTTGTGTCTATTTGATGCCATACTGCCATGTCCTCTTCCCTGGTCCAGGGACACAATGGAAGTAGAGTGGGAAGACCCTGAACCAGGAAGGAATCTGACTTTTGGAGTGGTGGCTAAAAACAGAGTGGCAGAAAGTCTTGGTGTGATGGGTGGGCATGAGCAAAACTGGGCAGAGCAGCTCAGAGGCAGAGGAACAAGGCTTTTCAGGTCTACAGCAACTTTTGAAAAGAGAGCCTGGATGTGGGTGAGGAGCCAGTGCAGAGGAAGCCCAGTGATGCCTGGAGTCCATCTGCACCTCTCGGTCGTTTTCTAGGATGGAAAGGTCAGAGTGGGCAGTCAGGCTGCACGTGGCCTCCTGCTGGCCTAACTTTCAGAGGAGCAAATGAAAATCGGTTATCCCAGTTCGCATCCAAACTGTTTTTGAAACAGGCATTTCTAATGCTCCCTTTTGCTGTAACCTGTCACCCGAGTGACTCGGTGTGGCAGGGCTAAAGGGCAGCAGCTCTTTACTGGCTTGAGACTTGCAGAAGTAGCCGCGAGATGGCAGCACACAGTTTGCTATCGTGACGGAGAGAGCGCACAGCAAGAATTTTGGAAGGGGCAAATCCACAAGTGTTCTTAGTGTAGCCAGCTTCTGGAAACACGTCCTTGAAGAAAACAAAAAAAATAGAGGTGAGTATTCGAAAAATAAAGACGAATGACTGTGGAAAGGTCAGGCTTTGGTCAAGTCTATGACATAGGAATGAGTCATTAATGTCATTTTTGTAAACAGTTCTTAGGTTGTGGCATTTGGAATTCTGGAATCATCCCTGTAGGGATGAAGACATTAAGTTTGCTCTCTCGCAGTCGTTTTTGTGCCCAGGGCTGTGAGATAACTGGAGACAGCACATTGTGACAGTGCTAGATGGCATCTGCTCAGGTGCTCTCTCAAAATTAGCACATCAAGAACCTGTGTAGATCAATAGCATTTAAACTCGGTGCTGTTATTTAATCCCTTACTGAATATCAATAGAGGAACTGTACTTTATTAATGTCTGTTGCCTCCTCCAAACTTCATTTAACTTACCTCTACACTTAAAAAGTAAAATACTGACAGCAACGCCTTTTAAAATGCAGAAGGTTTTTCTTGGGAATGGCGAAAGAGATATCACAAACAGAAATTTCTGCATTGTTACATTATTTAGCACCTCTAAACATGTTGTTTTCAGACTTTGATATAAATATATTGCAGATCTATATTTTCAGACTAAGAGTTTGGAAAGGAGAAACACGGCTCACGCCTTCAGATAGAGACCATCTCCTTTACACTAGCGGTAAAGATGACCACCTAACTTCAAGCTAACAAACCTGCCAGAAGGAAAAACAAAACAAAACAAGCAATTAATGCACTTTCCAAATAAGTGCATTTGGTTGTGTTGGATTTTTTTCTTTTTCTTTTCCTTTTTTTTTTTTTTTTCCCCACCCAAAGGGAAAAATCACCAGTATCTCTCACATTCTGAGCAGTAACCCCAGGGAATACAATACTATGTTGCTAGCTATAATGAAGCACATAGAGGTCAGTGTCCAGTGTAGTGACTGTTCTGTTTCTTGGATGATGGCAAAACCCAGTAACACCATGTTGGAGCCCCTCATTTTCAGTTCATAATTCTGCCTGGGAAGAAATGTTCATGTATGCTGTAAAACACATACAGTGAGCTCCGTTACTCTGTTTGTACATGGTCCAACCAGACTTCTTCAGGACATGTAGGATTTAACGCATGGATGCTGATCAGTTGTCTGTAGGTCCATTTGCCTGTGCAACTCTGTAGCACTTTGTGTCTGATTTATTGGCTCCACACAGCGCGCAGTTCAAACTTAATGCTGATGTGAAATGATGGGTTTAGTGCAAATGAGCACTCCACAGTGGTTATATCTGCAGTTCTGAACATCCAGAAATATTGAATCGAGGTACTAAATGCTTAAATTGCACAACAAAACTTAGCACTGCGTGGGTACTGTGGGAGAGCATTGAGTCAGTGAGGAGGCTGTCCGGCTCACCGGTATTGCGATCACACCAGCTTTCAGCTCATCCAGACCTGCTGAGCAGCCTGATATGTGCTGCTCCCTAGGGTGTTCCTGCTGTACCCCAGCCCTTCACTGCCCACAGTGCTTGCTGCTAATGCATTATCTCTACCAGCTTCCTTGACACCATGGCACTTTGTGAGAAAGAGGAAAGATACGTTATTTGTGATTCCCAAGAAGGCAATTCCTCTTTTGGCCTTCTGCATATCTCTGCTTGCAGCCAGCCCTTTCAACCAGCTCAAATCTCTTGCTCTTACTAAGCTTGGAGTTATGCAGGTAGCTCAAGCTTCAGCTCCATGGAGTGAAGAGGATGCTCCAGGCTCTGAAGAGCTTCAGTTAGAGGATCATTCCATCCTCATATCCATCCCACTGTCGTCCCTATACAGCTGTTGCTGTTACAACATATACCTTGCGACCAGATGATTTTACTAGATGTCTGACAGCACAGGAAGGTGTTTATCAGTTGCATCAATGTTGGAATAGATTGTAATTTTCCTACTACAGTCTATGTGTTGCTTTAAGGTGAGTGAAATGCTACCAGTGCCAGCATGAACTTCCAGCCTTTGTTGTTCACTTGGAATTTGCATATCTTGCTGTTCTAGCTGAAAACAGCAGAAGCTCAGTAATTTTTTTAACTAAAGAAATGGTCTATTCCATTAAATTCTTCCATCTTGTCTCAAGAGAAAAGAGAATTGCTCTCTTCAAGGGAATAAGCTATTCTTTTAGTGCTATGGTTGTGATTCTGGTAATATCAGGGATGACCAATTACAGTCATTAGGGAGAAGGTGTTCATCAAACATGCAGACTAATTTTGTCTGCAAGGGAAATGAATTAGCAGGATGCTCCACTTGCCAAATTCACTGTTGTGGTTTCATTACTAGCTGATCTACCAAGCTAGTCACTAACCTTAAGCATCGCTCAGCTCTCCATGAGCCCCAAGAGGCCGTGTGGTCCTGTCTTTCCCCCCACTCACTGAGAGTGCATGAGCCACAGTGTGGTGCAGGGCAGCACCTGGTTTTGGGTGGGAGGTCTCGCATGGAGCTCCAGGCACTCAAATCTATCCATGATGTTGAAAGAGCTCATTGATGTGGTTTGTGTCTGCATCTTTCCATCAGAATGGACTTTTAAGTAGATCTAGTATCTACTCTAGTATGACTGCTTGTACCAGGACCTCTGACCACTCTAGCAATATGTATCAAAGGATCTTGGAAGCCCACGAGATTTGCTGACCTTCTTAATGTGATCATACCTCTCTGCTGTCCCCTTCCCAGGCCTGTAGTATCCACTACAAGGGGATACTTCAGATATATGCCAACTTTTCTGTTGACAAAAGTAAGCCAGTTAAAACATACTGCAATTTGTCATAAGGCGAGAGGCCACGTTATATTAATACAGACACTTTCTACTTGGGAATGTCCACCTCCATTGAGTTGCGCTGGGAAATAACTACATTAGACCCACTCAGACAGGACTGTGTGACTTTTATGGCTTTTAAATAATGTTTCAGTGCTATGAAACTGTTTGGGAGATCATATGTTATAAACTCCGTGCTACCCTGTAATAGAAGGGTGAAAGAAGACGGTAATTTTGGCAGACTAGTCCTGTAGCCTTTCCTCAGAAAGATGCCAAGCAGCTACTCCCTGTGAGACATCACTTCCTGTGAAGACTATTGAAGATGTGTGTACTTGGACAGAGATGTCAAGAACTAAGAGTTAATGCCTCTTACATACTGCCTCTGCTATCATGATAATGCAAGGATTTTAGTTTGACTTAGATTTACAACTTTCCTTGATTTTATGCTTAATATTCACTTCTGTCTTCGTGCAGGTGTAATTTAGATTTATGAGGCCGGAAAGGACCATTATGATCAGGTAATCTGACCTGAGTAGCAGAGGCCATAGTTTTGCCTAAGCTTATGCCTGCATTAGACCTGTCCCCTCTGGCTGACTCTCAACAGGTTATGAGAAAGTCGTGATTATAATATTAACCTTCTATTGCTCATTCTCTCTCTGCCCCTCTCTCTTTTGTTACATCCTCTGTTACCTCTCTCTTGCTCCTTTTGGCAATTTCTATCATGCTTCATGCAGATGGAGCCCCTTTAATCTTTAGTTAATTGCTTTCCTGTTCTTCTAATAAAGCCTGAAGACTTCTTTTTCAGTAAGGAAAAAGGATTTTGTGTTAATTAGCCTCTGTGCATATGGTTAGAGAAAATATATTCATGGTTTTGTGTGGTGGGACAGTAGGAGTCCTGAATCTAATCTGTGCTGTATGTCAAGAATTCATGAAGCTCTTTTATGGCATAATTACTTACAACTTTTATTTTCTGCAGCAGGTGCTATGCTTTCATTATAACCTGAAAAATGAGAGTTGATCTCTTAATACAGTGACCCTACTTTAGAAAAAAGTGGTTTTGATTTCTGATCCAATTACCTGTTTTGCTTGATGCCTGTTGTCCCTGCCTGCTGAAATAATAAAAAACTACGTATGGAGTCTGAAATGCTGCCTAGAAGATATTTAAAGTTTACTGAGTAATGGCAATGGGGAAGCATCTCACCCCATCTGAAGCCCCCATTTTATGTTTCAGTGGTAGGTACATAATGTATCAGGACTCCTAAGGCTGGTCCTAAACTCCCTATCTAACCAAGGAAAAAGGTAGGTGGCTTTGATTGCCTCCAGAAAGAAATCATTTTTGCCTTAAATTTAGGCATTTAAGTAATCCACGAAGTATGATCAGGCACTTTTCCAGACAAGGCAACACAGACATGTGCTGTTGGGAGATCATTTTACTGAGTGAAAATAGACATTTAATTTAATTGGAGAACAAGAGTGGTGATTGGATTTAATATTCTTTGTATGTTAGGCAAATAAGAGGTTTGCGTATTCCTTAGAACAACTGTTCAGAGTCTTGGAAAGAAACAATTATTTCATGTCATCTTTTCCCATAAGTGGAGGTTAGTAGGTAGTGCATAGGCAAATTGGGTTTCTGTAGTGTGCAAAAGTTGCTTATAAATGTTAGATCCTTATCTTGTCATTTAATTTACATAACTACCATATGGCAGCAGTCCATCTACCACATACTGGCTGTAACTAATTTTAACATTATTATTCATCTTTCTTCCAGTAACAGAAGGAAAGAACTTCTGCTGTTTGAAATTGTATACATTATCCAATGTATAGTAAAACAGTACTCTTTCCCTTAGATATAATGCAGTCTCATCATTGCAGAGCCGAAAACTGGGAAACATATAGAATAAACAGAATGAAAAAACAAGACTAATTCCTGAATGATTTCTGTGTCACTAGCCACATTTTGTTATAATCAGTGTTGAAGGTTTCTCTGGTTATCCCTTGGGAATGCGCTAGTGATGGTCTGTTGAGCAAAGTGGTGCAACTTGGGAGTAGTAGTCTGAATAGGTGGTTAATAAGGGAGAAAAATGATTGAAAGCATGAGCAATGTTGAGCTGAATGTTCACTCTGTCTGTTGGAAAGAGCAGAAGAGAGGCAGGCCAGGATCTAGATTAGCTGACTGATCTACAAGATGTAGTTTCTAAGCCAAATCATTAAGCCTTGAAAGCTAGCTATTAATCATCCATAAAGGCTTTTGTATCCTCTGTAGAGCATTGCTTAGAGAAAGCAGAAATAGCCCTGGCATATGCACAGGAAAGCGGAGAGTAGGGGCAGCCACTCCAGACCAAGTAAAGCCTATTTGCTAAATCTGGGGAGGACTGAGCAAGGCATGGTTATCTAATCAGTGAAAGAGGCTGGCTAGTCATGGTGAAGAGATTGCTTTCAAAGGATGCAGGATGTTCACTTTTTTTTTTTTTTTAAATTATCATTTGGTAATATATAGGT
>WEIS01083804.1:0-17891 GCA_013389965.1 Todus mexicanus
TCTCCTCGCCTCTCCTCTCCTCCATCTATTACCAAAGCTTCACAGAAAACTGACAGGAGTGGTGATGTTCAGCCATATATCTCTTTCAGAAGGAAAAAAAAGTGCTTGAAGTACAGTTTTTTGACACAATTTATTCAACACCCTGGTGCTCTTTTATGCTGGTTCATCTTCTCCATTGTCTTGGTTATTCTGGTCCATGTAAAAGGACGAACTTCCTTAGAACCTCAAAGCAAACAAGATCCAAGTGTGATGTCAGCCAGAATCTGGCAGTCAACAGGCTGTTCAAAAAGCTCTTTTGCCACAATAAATAATGTTGGCTTGCCTTCAGGTGAAGCTTAGCAGAAAACAGCAATAAACACAGGATTGGATACAGTGTGGGGACTTTTTTTGGACATCTCGTTTTTAACAGCAAAGCTTTAGAATAAGAAGCTGTGAAAACCCTGAAACCAATTTGGCAGCACTTTGGTTTTCTCTTCTGTACTTCAGATTTCCCCAAGTGCGTCCCGCTGCAGCCCCAGCCCCGTAACGGTCTCGTGTGATGATGAATCCTTGCCTGTGAAGTTGATAATTACATTCCTTCTGAATTAGATCAGTTCTTTACGTTGCTTATGTTTGTAAGCACAGAGGAATTATTGAGGAGCCTCGTCTCGCCTGAATGTAGGTCTTAATGAAACATATAAGAAGATAATTCATGAACTCCAGCAGACTGCAGGATCATTTCTTGAGAAGGGACAGCTGGAAAGTAGAACCACCCCAAGGGGTGTCCTCGAAGACACAACAAGGGACAAAGAGGTGCTGTTAACCTGGGAAAGTAACAAGGTTTGGGGTTTTTTTGCACTTGGAGTTTCCCGGGAGTTGGGAAAAGCAGAGGCTTGCCAAAGTACCACTGTGTGTTACTATCCTGCTTTAAAAATAGCAGATTTTGTTAATGGTTGCTTCTAATGATAAATATTTATCTCCGCTTTGAAAAGGAATGCGGTTGCTGCATTCTTCAGAATGTCCTTGAGTGCATTTTTAGTGTGACTTTAATCAAATGTCATTTTAACTCTAGTCCTATTCTGCAAATCTCCAGTGAAATTCTATTAATTTTCAATTAAACTTCAAGTAAACCAATTAGCATTTTCATTTCTATAGAGCAACAAAGGCAGAATCTGTAATGAGCCTATCCAGTTGTTCACAGAGGAATAAATGGTCTGGATAGATTTCTCCAGTGTATCTTTCTGTGAAACTCTGTCAAGTATATTACCTTTATCATTTCCTCCTCTGCTTTAGGCTTCAAACTGGATTTCTTGTGGTACACAAAACTGTATTCAGCCACTTCTTTCCCTCAGCTGTGTTCTTGTCTTCATTGCAGCTCCTTGACACTGCACTAGTGTGTTTTTACCAGAGCCCAAACTGAGGCAGGCAGTGTAAAACCCTTCTTGTCCTCAACAACTTCAGGACCTCACTTTGACAAGGGGCAAGAGATGAAATTCTCTCTTTTCATTCTACACACGTGAATAGAACTGTCTGAATTATCACAGCTGGAAACCGACTCAGACCCAGATCATTTCTGCCTCCATCCACTGTTTCATCCTCTCTTCCATTCTCTCATATTGCTCCCTCCTCCTCACAGGCAGACGTGATCCCTGCCCTGAAGAGCTTCATTATCAAGAATATATAGTCCCTGAGAGGGAATCCTGGAGTTCTTCCAGGGTGGGTACGGTGTCATAAAGCTTCATCATTACTTCAAGCTTGCAGCTGTCTGGTGGTCTGCCTCTCCTTTAATGTTGTGCTAATCTAATCGCTGGGTGCTGCGGCGTCCTGCCCTCGCTGGTGCCAGCTCCAGCGCTGTTCCGACCCTGTGTGGAGCTGCCGGAGGTCAGTAAGCTCAGCAGAAAGCTAATTACTGTTTTTCGGTTGGGTTAGTTTGGTGCCAGGTTAGTTATATGAAATAGATCCACTTGAGCTGCCGTGGAACTGCCGCTCAAATCAGCGTAGTAGCCAAGCTGTAGTTACGCCCGTCTCTTCCAATATTCTTTAAACTTGAAAGTGTGAGAGAGACTCACCCTGACTAACACAAATGCTTGAGTCAGGAAGGTGGTCTGCTGAGGTTCCCTGGGTAGTTGAGAGAGGACTGAGCTCTCCAGGAGCACCTCAGGTAGTACCTACTGTGCAACTCTAATGACAGAGCTAGTTACATAGAGTGAAGAGCATATCCAGGGAGCCCAGCTGCTTGATTCTATGTTATTTCTGCTTGCAGCAGAGGAGATTTAGCTCAAGCAAATATAAACCAGACAGCCCTGGGCTTGCAGAAGCATAAGCAGCTCTGACCACTAGCCACAGCCACCGAGAAGGAGCCCATCTCTCGCCCAGCTGGCTCAGTAACACTTCCATGCTGCTGTCCTCTTTGCCAGACCACGGTTCCCTCAGGTTGCCCTCGCCTCAGAGAGCCAGAATTGCCTTGTAAACACGTTCCTCTGATGGTTTTTTTGTGTTATTTCCCTGGTAATGTGAACAAAGCGGGTTTCCTCAGCTGTCAGAAAAGCACGGTGTGCAACACAGGCTTTTGTAATAAAGCTGTTGCCTCCAGCAGAAGCCGACACCGAACACGTTTGCCTCCGTAATTTGGATGCTTCGAGGCGGCGTGCGGCGTTTGGGAGCAGCCGTCTCCAGACGAATCCCTAATTAAGGATCCCCTGACTGTTTTTCCGAAGCATCGGGAAAGGAGAGAAAGAAATAAGGTTTGGGTTACGTTTAGACAAAGCTTTACAAACCCCACGGTGCGAGCATACGCACGGCTTTGGTGTCAGGCCGCCTGTGGGGAGACTTTTGCATCCAGTGCTAGGTGTAAAGCGTGTATCTAAAGCATGACCGAGCCTTGCTCACTTGAAGAGTGGACGAAAAGGGTTAAATTATCAGATTTGAATAACTGGGAAGCCCCTGGGGTTGGGTGTGGCCTGTGAAAGGAGCTCTCCTGGAGGCTGCGGGGGACGCAGGAGGCCTCATGGAGTTTGGGGGGGAGGCATGCGCCTTCCCTCTGCTCAAGGCTGGTGGCTTGGGGAAGCTTTAGCTTTGCTTGGCTGCCTGGTTTACATTCAGGGAGGATTAAATCTCTTCTCTGAGGAGCCGCTGCTTCCAGCTCGGAAGTCCCGGAGGGTTGCCGGGGCCTCCCTCGGCTTTTGCTCCGACCTCTGCGGGACAGTTGGTGGCAGCAGCCGAGCAGCAGAGAGAGGGAACCTGCAAACGGGATTTGCATCATCCCCAGCCCAGGGCGCTGCTTTTCCCCGGTACTGGGTGCGATGAGCCGGGGTTTGGGCAAGGGGAGGGTTGCAGGGGGCACTTGGGTTGGGGTGGGGGCGGCCAGAGCCGGTCAGAACCGGCCCAGCAGCGCCTAAAATGGCCGCGCTGAGGCTGCGGCTGGAGCAGGGCGGGCCCGGCGGCTGGGGACGGGAGAGGGGCTCTGCACACAGGTACGGGGAATCTGCACACCAAGGGGGACTCTGGAACCAGGCAGGGGACACCAAGAGTGACTCTGGGCCCAAGCAAGGCACACAAAGGGTGGCTCTGGACCCAGGCATGGGGACATGAAGGGTCACTCTGGACCCAAAGGGTGACTCTGGGCCTGGGCAGGGGACATGAAGGGTGGCTCTGGACTCAGGAAGGGGATGCAAAAGGTGACTCTGGACCTGGGCAGGGGACGTGAAAGGTGGCTGGACTCAAAGGGTGACTCTGGACCCAGGCAAGGGGGCAGAAAGGGTGACTCTGGACCCAAAGGGCCACCTCTGAACTGAGGCAGGGCAACACAAAGTGTGACTCTGGAGGAGGAGAAAGAAGCCAAAGTGGAGGCACTGCTGGGAGCACAGAGGGTGAGGTGCTGGGAGTGAAGCTGCTGTGTTTCCTCTAAGCCATTGCTCAATTCTTGGTTGCTTCTATTTCTCAGTACCACAGCTAGTAATTAAGTTTATGCTAATTGGTAGGACACGAAATTCCCCGGTTTGATGCAGTTTTGCCGTCGATGCTAGACTTGGATCCAAAAATGAGGGGGAAAAAATGTGATGCTAAAAACCCCTGTGAGATTTCCCTGTTTGCAGGTGCAAAGTTAAAGGTTTCAAAAGCTGCTAAAGAAGCCTCAGTGGGATGTACAGGTTCTTAAGGCGCTCAACTCTTGAATATTTTCTTTGTCTATGCTATCAAGAACCTAAATGCTCATAAAGAGCAAAATGTTTGGGTCTCGGGTGAAGTTTTTGCTGTGTTTTGTTGAGCCATGGACACGGTATTCGGTTCGTTCTCATTGCAGCCCTCGCAGACCAGCGGAGTAATTAAATGGCCATAACTTGTAGAAACAGGAGAAATCAAGTAAACAGAGCAAAGAATGTGTGTGTTTGGGCAAGGGGGGATTCTTACCGTCTCGTTTTGCTGCTTAAGGAGGGAATGGTGGCGAGGAGAAAATCCAGGCTTCCCGTTACTATTCCTAATAACATTCAGAAAGATAAAATGCAGCAAGGAGGTAATCCAGCCGTGAGGTCAGGCAGATTACCAGAGAAATAGCAACTGGTTGGCCAGGTGTCGGTGTTGAAGCTTGAAAAGCAAAACCAAAGAGCGACAAAACCACTCAGTAGAGTCTTATATCTAAGGCACAAGGATGCACCAACCTGTAAAAGCGGCGTGTGGCGGTGACACGTGGGCTCTGGCATCGGGGAGATGCGGCCGATTGCTCAGGAGCCAACAGTCGCTGCGTTGTTCGGATGCTGCAAGTGAAAATCTTCCTGCTCAGCACCTATGCCCTAGGGCAGGCATCCAAATGACATGAGAGTGGGCAACATGACAATTAGTGAGCTATTCTAGGCAGGTATTCCATGCTGAGCAGAATAAAATCGAATTCACATCTCAGAGGTTACGCGGCTCTTTTCTGATGACTCCGTTCCTGAGGTAGCGTTTCAGTTTTAAGGTATCAAACGGCTGAAAAATTCCTTTCTGCTGGTATTCAAAACTATTAAGTAACCTGGTGAGACAAAAGGTAGAACATGTTCAGCGAAAGGTTGAGGTTTTAAGGTTCCCGGTTCTACATTTCACGGTACTTTTGTGAAAGAAAGTATGAAAATTGAGCATAATGTGGGAAAATTGGGACAAACCTAAAGTGTTCTCTTATGCTTTTGGGGTTGTGTAAGGGTTTGGAAGGAAGAAAAATCTTTTTTGGTGTAGTTTCTAAGTCGAGGGTTATCACACCTAGATGCATTTCAGTGCTGGCCGTGGGATCTTGGTTGTCTCATGACTTGTCTCCAGTCTCCGTGTTTTCCTTCAGGAAATTTTCAGCTTCAGGATGCTCCAGGTTGGGGTTAGGCAGGATTCACGCTCGCTTTGTCCTGAAGTAGGTGTCGACAGAAGGTGCCTGACGGGAGACGACTGTGCTCGGGGTGGCTTTTGCATTGCAGCAGCTGAGCCAACATCCCGTCTGGTTTAGATTATCCGTAGAGCGAAACGTTTTTCAAGCGATGGCCTTGAACAGGGTAACAGCGTCGCCGTGACCTCTGCGATTTGGAGCTACCGGTAATAATAATAATTTGGGAGTCACTTTGTGGTCCCCCGGTGAAAGCGAATGTGTAATTAGATGTTTGAATTAATTACGTTGCACTTGAGTTAACTGAGATGCCAAAAGGCTAAATGAGTCCCCCAGGGGCTCGTAACAAGTTGGTGGCAGAGCTGAAAATAAACCAGAAATATTTTCACCTCTGTGCCTTCCCTTTGCCGTAGACAAAAGCTGGTAATTGCTCTTACTTTACTTCTTTATTTTAAGGAAGGGCCACGCGTTCCAAAACCAGGCTGGGCAAAATGCCAAGCGTTGAAGAAAGAACAGCTTTGCATAAGCAGAATTTGCTTTGGGCTGTCCTCAGTGTTTTTCTGTCTGTCTCCCGCAGACCGAGAGGGGATGATTTTCGATGGAGAATGCACGGCGCCGTCCAAGAGCTGAAGAGCCCTGTAGAGAGCTTCGTTTGCAGGTTCTTCAGCGAAGGTAAGTTCGAGAAATGCGCTTCACTAAATCAGTTTAATTTATATAATTGAGGTGACAAATTAGAGAAAACAGCCGAGTGACGAACTATTGTAATTACAGAAAATCAGCCAGTCAACTAGTTGACGTAACAGTCTGTCAACAAAATTTATCTATTTAAACACCACCCTACGTACAGTAATTAGAAGGGTAAAGCTGGTGAAATGTCGCCTTCCCTTCTACGAGCCGAAAAAATAAGTGGAAGTCTGAACTTTTTAAGGTTCTGCTTTTGGAGGTTGTATAAAGTAAGTTTTGTGTCGTGCTTTTGTTGCTTCATAAAGCCGTCAGCCGTGGGCAGAAATCTTTGAGGATTGGGTGAGATCTCAGAACCAGCAAATGCTTTGTAAAGGAATTCTTGTTTGGTTTGTGGTCCGGTAAGAATTCTTGTTTGGTTTGTGGTCCAGCAAGAATTCTTGTGGCGTGAATTTTAATAGCTTGTGGCAAGTGTTATCTGCTGTTCACGTGCGGTGTTCTTCCCCAGATGTACTTGGAATACTGTTTTCTGAGCAGCAGTAATCACAGTTAATAAATAACAAGCAATTTTAATAGTAATTATTACTATATTTGATCATTTTGAGTAAATAAGCTCTTCATTTGCATTCACGTGCAATTTTTTAATGCTTACCTAGTGGTAAAAGGAAGAACGAGTGGGAGCAGAGGTAGTCCTGCTTAGCTACAGTTATTTTGGACAATGTAGAGTAATTATGTCTGTCATTCCATTTAGTCCAGTGCAAACACAGTTAAATGAGACCACGTCTAAACGTGGCACCCCTCGTACGAGTATCCCAACCTCCTGGCGCCGTCGTGATAAAACTGGATGGAGTTTCCACTCTCCCAGGCTTGTGCTCTTCTCTCCAAGTAGACTTGTCAAGAATATTAAGCCCGTTTGTCATTAATGGACCTTTTGGGCATTTCTTTACCCTTCTCCTCGCGTTCCCTGGCACAGTTTGCCTTGCTCTCCTCTTTGCTCTGAGATTCATAGTCGGAAACTTCCTGTGGTCTGTGTTTATTCCCCCCTCAGTATTTTTGATGTGTATCTGCGGAGAGGAATGGGCGATGTGCAGCCATTCAGTAAAGGCTGAATCTTATTTCAGTTAGAGTTACGCAAACCCATTTACCTCGTTTACCGAGCGGCTGTATGTTCACGAAGCTTCGAGTTGCGCCGTTGAACTTCGACTACGATGTAAAATGGGAACGAACACAGGGATGAAAGTGGGAGAATAAAAAAAAAGAGGGATGATAGAAGTGCTATTTTTTCTCTTAAGAACAAAGCTGGTTTACACTTGGCCACAACCCTCTTCTTTCTTGGTAATATATATTTCGAGTGATTTAAGAATACTTCAGCGCTTTCGATGCATAGTGCAAGATTTCTGAAGCTGGGCACTTGTTGTAGAGCTTTGAATCAATGAAATAGTGGCGGAGGTATTGTCTTCCACTCCTGCTCTATCTAAGCAACTCTTGATCTTTAATGTACTTATTCTGACAACACCCCTGTGAGTTATGGAAAGTCTATTATCCTTTTCACAAGTGAAGAACTAAGGAACAAAGAGGCTCAGACTGAGATTTTCTCTTTAGGCTCCTTGCCTTGAGTGCAAACTCTTACCGAAGTGTCTTCTCTGTTTGCATTTATTAGTGGTGCTGTAGTAATTGAAGCAACATCTCAAAAAAAAATCCCCCAAACGTGGCTTATGAAGCTGCTGGGACACGAGCGTAGCCACTCCCCTTCCCCAGCTGAGCCGGCACCTCTTGAAAACACCTAAATAAACGTATTCATTTATTTTCTCCTACCTTTCTCTGTCATATAATTGTACATTCCCCTCATTTCCAGTGCGATTTCTTCTAAATCTTGTAACCGGTTTCGAGTTTTCGTTATACACGGTGTGAATTTAGTGCTTTTATTTTTACTGTGACCCAGAAACCAGCAAGTTATAGCAACGCCTGAAGTCTTGGTGCAGTGTATTACTTCAGAGGCCCTGGAAGACATTTTTTTTTCCCCAGGTCAGCAAATGCTTGTAAGTTTTGATAGATATTCTCAATTACGTCTCGAAAAATGAATTACGAGTTGTGAAAGGAACAGAATACATCCACTCGGAAGACTTTGGGGGATTCAACTGTGTAGTCCCAGTGCTGTTTCTGAAAGGGGGAGGTTATAAGAGTCAGGGAAAGCAAAAAAAAGTCTTATTACTTGCCCTGGCAGTGCTGCTGAAGGCTGGAGTACACGTTCTATATATTTGTAGGTGTTCTCATGTTGACCGAAAATGTTTTATCACCGTGTCTTTTATATAAACCGGTTTTTCATCAAGATGTGGCTTCTCAAGGGGAATGACTTCCTTGAAACACGCTTCGGTTTTTCTTCAGTATGAAGAAAAATTCCCTATTGACAATTTACACTATCCCTGAAGTACCATTTTATGTCATCTTGCCTGTGTCCAGTGAGCTTGGGACCGGCTGAGACTCCAGAACCTGAATTTCCACTGCAACCTGTGCTAGGGCTCTACCTCAGGATGTCGATAAGTCAAACAACTTGGAAAAGTCCTTGAGCTGTGAAACTTAGGACACTTCAAATGAGTCAGATCTCCCAACACCCTTTATTTATTCTTTGGAATATTTTGGCTTTGTGTCTATGAACATTGTGGGGTTTTTTTTCTTCTTATCCTTTTAATGTGGCAAGAGGGAGAAATAAAACAAAGCACCATCCTTCTGAATAAAATGGTACCAATTGAACGTCGATTATTTGCCCGAGCCACAGCCTGAAGTTGAAGGACCGTGTTGCTTTTAAAGCAGCTAGTGACTTAGGCAGAGATGAAGAGGACTCTGATGGAAGCGGAGCGGCACAGGTAACGAATACAGTTTTAACAGCCAAAGGTGCTTTTTATGAGGATTTATTTTCCATCCCTAACACTTATTACACTGCTCAGTAGCGCAGATCACTTTGGCACTTTGCGGTTCTATTAAAGGTACAGATTTTCCGACACAAGGGCGCGTGTGACAGTAGGCTGCAATTAAAACCTTGCCTGTTCCATGGCTGTTCCCTCGTGAAGGGACTGGAGGGAAAATCTTATGAGGAGAGGCTGAGGGAGCTGGGGTTGTTCAGCCTGGAGAAGAGGAGGCTCAGGGGGGACCTTCTCACTCTCTACAACTCCCTGAAGGGAAGATGTAGACAGGAGGGGGATGGGCTCTTTTCCCAGGCAATTTGTGACAGGACAAGAGGGCACGGCCTGAAACTGCACCAGGGGAGGTTTAGGTTGGACATTAGGAGGCACTTCCTCACAGAAAGGGTTATTAAACACTGGAATGGGCTGCCCAGGGAGGTGGTGGAGTCACCGTCCCTGGAGGTGTTTAAGGCCAGACTGGATGCCACACTTAGCGGCAGGGTTTAGCTGAGTGGTGGTGGTAGGTCCTAGGCTGGACTCGATGAGCTCAGAGGGCTTTTCTGGCCTTAAATGTTCTATGATTCTATGAAATGAGAAGAGTTGGTTTGTGGCGACAAAAGAAAGAATTTTCTAAGAGTGTAGTTACTCTTTAAAACTCTATAGTGCTTTTTGCTTTATCCCCTGATTAGATCAGAGCTGGATGTAACATAATAACTAAGCAAGGCAGCCTGCTTGGTACTTCAACTGGAGTTTTCTAAATGAAGTTGTTTCTAGGCTTTTCATGGTCCATGGAACAATTACCTTCCGAGGAGAAAATGAAGTATCTTGAGTGTTGCAGACAGCAGCTTTGATCCTCCTGTGGCCAGAAGTCTCATCATGAAGTGTTTTACCTCAAACAAGAGCTGGGGGAGACACCCAGAGGCTAAGCCAGCACCGCAGAATCTTTCTCGGTGAAAATATACCCTGTTTTGGATTGGTTGCAGTTGTATTTGTGTTCACGGGGTCACGCTTGGCTTTCACAGGAGCTGCAAATGCTCAGTGTGGACAAGAGAGTTTGGAAAGCAGCTTGAAATGCATAGGAGGGAGTGGATCAAAGGCAGAACCATGAGCGTGGCTGTTCCTGCTCTTCGAAACGTGTTCAGTTAATGAAACTTTCCAAAAATACCCTGCAGAGAGTAACTGACAGAACGAATAAACTGTTTTATTGTTGTATTAGGGTGGTGGAACACTGGAACAGGTTGCCCAGGGAGGTAGTTGAGGCTCCATCCTTGGAGATATTCAAGGTCAGGCCTGAGGAGGCTCTGAGCAACCTGCTCTAGTTGAGGATGTCCCTGCTCCCTGCAGGGGGTTGGGCTGGATGACCTTTAGAGGTCCTTTCCAACTCAAACCAGTCTAGGATCCTGTGATTTTGTATGCAGCATCTGAATTCAAAGTCTCATGGTAATACGCTCGGAGGTGTATTTTGGGAGGTTACACCGACTATGGAAAGAGAATTAAAGCTTTTCAGGGCTGCAAGTTCATAAGTTTTCCCCTCGTTTCTTTATTCTGGCAGTAGCCATTTACAACTGCCTTTTTTAGCCACAGGAAAACCCTTCTCTGGAGCTGAAGAGATCTGTGAAGTGCAATTCCCCTCTAAAGGCAACATCTGTGCTGCTCGGAGACTCGGCAGCCAGGAAGGGTGCTGTATATGCTAATCACCTTAACAGTGTTCATGGTGAGGAATGATAATTCTTTCAGGTGGGAGTAGGCTCCGTTTGACACCGAGGGAAGCAAGATGGAGACCATAAATTATTGCAGACATCTACAAGGGATGTACTGCTCCAAGTTGTCTTTTTCTTTTTTTCTTTCTGTTTAGCCGCTCGCTCAAGTGTGTTGGGATTGGGGAAAAAAAAAAAATAGGGGAAAACCCACGTGCGTCAGTGAAATCTTCAGTTAATCAGAATTTGATTACAATAAGAGCTCGGAAATCATTGTACAGTGTTGTTAATTCTTAGGAAGATGATGTAGGTTGAAGTAATTGCAATAAACAGCCCAGCTGGAAAAAAATAGGTCCGATTTTCAGCTTTTCAGCCGCTAAAGTCTGTCCTGCGTGGCGCTGGCATATCCACGCACCTGAAGTCAGGTGTAAGACTTCATCTCGGGTGGAAGAAATATTACCCTTTTCAACCATTGTGATTCAGAATCCTCCTCACGTTAAGTAATAGATGGCAGTATAAAATATTGAATCCGTTCATCTTTTATGACCTCAGCAATAATAAAAGATCCCCTCTGCGGAACGTTAGAACGTTGAAATATAGATTCAATACATCTCGTAAATTAGGGGAGTTTTGCAGGTGTTGAACTTCAGTTAGGGAAGAACGGAAGGGGAAAAAAAAAAAAAGGAATTGGTTTTTGGAAGCTTAAAATTTGATGGTGCAAGTAAATGTTAAACCCACACACGGATCAATGATTTAGTTAGTCCGATTCTGATATCAAAATGGCATATCCAGCATCTTTTTAAGGATTGGAGTGATATTGATTTACACAGTAAATACAATTAAAAAAACCCCAACAAATAATTCAGGTTTTTGTCTGTTTGAGCTCTTTGGGATGCGCATCCTCCTGGGTTCCAAGGAGCCAAAGTCTAACTGATTATTAATGTGCTCATCTGTGTGTGTTTACTGAAACTCAGCAAACACTTTTTGCTTTGAAAAGCAATTGTTCTAAACGGTAAAATGCTTTGAAGAGTTGCATTGTGCTCTGTCAGGGATGGAGGAGTGAAGCAAACTATTAACTGCATGTGTATTTAATAAGATTTAATGAAATTGGTGTTGACTCGGTGGTGGCCAAGTATTAAATGTGAGGTCTCAGAGCTAGAGCTGTGAGCTGTAGGTGGCAAGGTCATTAAACGTTGTCTTTTGGCTCTAGGAAGGGTGGAAGGTAGTGTGAAATTAAATAAAACACCCCCCCCAACACACACACACACAGAAACCACCTGAGAAGCTGCAGAAATGCCACCAGGCTTGAGAAAAAATGAGATTATTAAACCATAGATTAAAGACGGGGAATTGTTGATTTTATCTCTCTCACAGACAAGATCTAATTTAGCTGATAAGAGAGCTGAACCTGAAGAGAATTCTTCAAGTTGTTTATGTTTTCTTCACAAACACGTAGCTAGTACTTCATTAGCTTGTCTGGCTGTAAGAGTAACATATATTAGATAACAAACTCGCAGCACAATTTCATTGGTAACTCTTGACAACACCATTTGAATTTCCCCATCGAAAATGAGGACTCTAGAATGGAAACACTCACCCGGAGCTCGTTAGTGGGAGCAGAAAGTGGATGCTGGTTCTGGTTTACCATAATAGTCCGTGGAGTTGTTTTCTCACCCTGCTTCCAATCCTCTGCATTCCCTTAAACGCCGAACGCTATGGAACAGGGAGCAAATTGAAACGTAACGGCACAGAGGTTAGAAAGGAAACAAAGTGAGGCGGGCGGCGTACAAATAGAAATCTAAATGTCTGCTAAATGAAAAATAAAGAGGGCTAAATATCTCCGGGAGGATCCGTTTGGTTAAATGGTTCAGTTGAGTTTATTGTTCATGTGATGAATAATGGCACGTTTTTTCCTTCTGGCCAGCCCCGCGTTACCGAAAGCGCCGTCAGAAGCGGCGGCCAGATACGTGGGAAAGAGCTGGGTTTAATTTTCTGTCAATTATTCAGCTGGCTGAATCTGTTGTTTGTAACTTGCTATCTGAGTGTCTACAAATCAGCAGTAATTCGGGTTCGATGTTTGCCTCTTCTTGGCCTTGACGTGGGGAAATGAGACACGCGTTGGATTTTTGTTTGGCATTTCACGTTTGCCGTATTTGCTTCCTGTGTTTTATGATAGATTTTGCTGCTCTAACACGAATTTTTTTGCTTATATGAGAAGCAAACCACCTGGGACACGAAACACCCTTTTTTGTATTGCTGTGTGGATGTGTTAGGTTTTTTGTTCATTTGGTTGTTGTTCCCTCCTTGGAAAATAGGCCAGCTTGCTACTGTTTGTTTGGGTCATTGTTTTTTGCACTTGTTGCAGCGTCTGCTTCAAAGAGCCAGGAAAGCGGATGGCTAATGCAGTGTAAATTTAAACTACAATAGAATCATAGAATCATAGAATATTTAAGGCTGGAAAAGCCCTCTTAGATCATCGAGTCCAGCCGATGACCTACCACCACCACTCAGCTAAACCCTGCCACTAAGTGTGGCATCCAGTCTGGCCTTAAACACCTCCCGTGACGGTGACTCCGTCACAATAGTAGCACTGTGTTGAATAGTTCATAGATTCACAGAATGATTTGGGTTGGAAGGAACCTCAAAGATCATCTTGTTCCAACCCCCCTGCCACAGGCAGGGACACCTCCCACTAGAGCAGGTTGCTCCAAGCCCCGTCCGACCTGGCCTTGAACACATCCAGGGCTGGAGCATCCACAGCTTCCCTGGGCAACGTGGGCCAGGGTCCCACTACCCTCACTGGAAAGAATTTCTCTCTAATATCTAATCTAAATCTTCCCTCTTCCAGCTTAAAGCCATTTCCCATCATCCTATCACTCCAACCTCCTGTAGAAAGCCCTTCCGCAGTTATCAACACCCATCCATCCTTCACTCAGTTATTCCTTGCGATACTGGTCCCGTGCATCCCAGAAGGTTCTGCTACTGGTGTGTTCGGGCTAACAAAGCTGTGGAAAAGCTGGACGGTGTGAATCAAAGTGTCGATCCCATTTTTAGGTCTTTGTGGGATGGAGATCTTGATTTGCAAGCCCTTTGCAGCACAGGTGAGCAGTACCGATGGGCGTATACAAATCTGCATGCAAAGGCAGGCAGCTCGCCACCGGGAAGCAAACGTGCTTCTTGAAATGAATAATCCCAACCTTCTGGCCAGGGCTTTGCTGGGTGCATTTATGCAGCACCTCATGCTGCTGCTGCTTTTGTAGAGCCTGTTAAAAGAGGAATTTTCAGAGCCCTGAGAATTAAAGCTCCTCGCCCTGATTTGATTGATGGTCCTTTTATCGAGTGCGGTGCCGGTCCTTGTGCATACAACATAGAAAGTATCGCACACATTTTCCAGTTGAATGGCTCTTCTCGGTGAAGAAAATCCATATTCTCTGCTCTCAATGTAGACCAAAAGTCGAATAAAGAGTAAAAACCAAAAGGAGTAACCAGGGATTAGCAGCCAGTGCATTATGTTGATTACTCACATTGTCTGCGGCTTAATAAATTCTATTTTTGCTCTAAGTCAGTTCAATTGTGTGTGAAAAGGGAGAAGGTGGAAAATGCGACTGCACAAGAGGGTTAAATGACAGTGCACCATTCCAGAAGCGCTTAAAAAAAAGTCAAATTGAAAAAGGAAAAGGAAAAAAAGGAGGTTTTGAAGTGTAAAGTAAAATAACACAGTCCCAATTTAATGTGTGAGGATAAAATGGTGTGTCCAATCCTCACCATTAAAGCCATCCCAAAGCAGCTGGTGAAGTACTTCTTAATGCATCCCGTGGCACTTGCAATATCGTGACATCGACTTGTGCTCTTGAGGAATCGCTAGAACCAGAGAAACAGAACACAGCAATAATTTAAGGCGTATCTTTGGCATCCCACTCACTAGATCAGGATTAAGATCCCTGCGACTTGCTGTGATTCAGCGTGTGCTCTGGCAGATCCCGGCTCAGAAGAAGAACCTTCAACCTTCTATCTTGAATCCCTCCTGGTATAGATGCATCTTGATTCATCCAGGAGGTTTTCAAGAGCCGTTTGGAAGCTGTAGTTAATACTGTACTTTCTTTCTTTATCTTTGGTATGCCTTGGTAGTTACGGAATTTCCAGTAGATGGCAAGGAAATGTGCAGAGCATCGAAATGGAACAGCTTGATTGAACTGGGGAGAGAAGAATCAAGGACTAAGTAAAAGAAAAGGTTTGAAAGAAAAACTGTGCAGCATATCCGAGCTGTTTTCCTTGTACCTTGTTAATCCTTCTATCTCTATCCTGAAGTTAGGAATCGAGACCCAGAACTCCCAACTGGTGCCAAGATGAGGTGGAAATGCTCAGGAACCTTGGAAAAAAAATGGGCTGGTATATAAGGAAGTAGTGTCATCTAGTGGTTAAAAAAAAAGACCAGGAAATCAGGACTTCTGGGTTGTACTCTAAAAATTTACTGTCTACTTGCTGGTTGATGAATTGACTTGAAAATCTCAATATTCCGTTTCTCTGGGGGAAAGGAGGAGGAGGAGGACGATGGATTAGACAGCTTTTGGCCCAGCTGGCTTCTCAGTTCTCAAAAAGCACAAGGCTCAATGTGGCAGGTGGGTGTGCCACCACCAGAACTCTTGTACAGAGGCAATTTCAAGTCATCTCAGCCCTTTGATGCATTTGTATTTAAATGTGACCAGAGCAGCTTTTCTTGGCTACCTGATCCTCGTGTTACAAAGCAACAGAGACGTTTTTCTGTTGGCTGGAAGAAAATGCTGAACTGGCTGATCCTGGTGAACTGAACTGGGGAAGGGACTGGAGGGAAAAATCTTATGAGGAGAGGCTGAGGGAGCTGGGGCTGTTCAGCCTGGAGAAGAGGAGGCTCAGGGGGGACCTTCTCACTCTCTCCAACTCCCTGAAGGGAAGGTGTAGACAGGAGGGGGATGGGCTCTTCTCCCAGGCAATTTGTGCCAGGACGAGAGGGCCCGGCCTGAAACTGCACCAGAGGAGGTTTAGGTTGGATATTCAGAGGCTCTTCCTCACAGAAAGGAGGATAAAACCCTGGGCTGGGCTGCCCAGGGAGGTGGTGGAGTCACCGTCCCTGGAGGGGTTTAAGGCCAGACTGGATGCCACACTTAGTGGCAGGGTTTAGCTGAGTGGTGGTGGTAGGTCCTAGGCTGGACTCGATGATCTAAGAGGTCTTTTCCAGCCTNAACAGGGTGTAATAAAACCATGTTTTGTTATACAAAGGTGGCTGTGGGTTAGTGCCGTGCAGGAGACTGAAGTATTAATGTCTGCTAGAGAGCAGAGAGGCTGGAGGGTTGAAGTTCAGTTTAGGAAGAAGTTCTTCACCATGAGGGTGGTGAGACCCTGGCCCAGGGAAGCTGTGGATGCTCCAGCCCTGGATGTGTTCAAATCCAAGTTGGACTGGGCTTGGAGCAACCTGCGCTAGTGGGAGGTGTCCCTGCCCATGGCAGGGGGGTTGGAACGAGATGATCTTTGAGGTCCTTTCCAACCCTGACAATTCGATGATTCTATGATTGAAGCAAAAGCTGCTGAACAAAGACCTTCAGGTTTTTCTTTGGAAAACACGTATTTGTCAGAATCGAAACATTGCTTGGAAAGACGCAGGCTCGAAGAAAGTTTTAAGTGGAAGAATTGTCATAACAAATCGCTTTCTGGTTTGTTTTTCACAAATTCATTTCACTAAGAATTTAATTTTTGGGGTGTATGATAATATGCTGACAGGTTCTGACACTAGCAGAGTAGAATCATAGAATCATTAAGGTTGGAAGGGACCTCTAAGATCATCAAGTCCAACCTTCTACCCAACACCCCCGTGGCCACCAGGCCATGCCCTCATGTACCACAGCTACTCCTTTTTAAACCCCTCCAGAGATGGTGACTCCACCACTTCCCTGGGCAGCCTGGTCCAATGTTTAACCACTCGTTCAATAAACAAAGTACAGTCACTGTGTACAGAATACACAAGAATGTTACATTTTTAATTAAAAAACCCAAAACCAATCAAAACTTTTGATCTATGAATGATTTTGAAGGTGTGACACAGGAGGAGGAACTGGCCGAAAAGGGTCTGTAGCCGTGGCAGGAACTCTGTAGGAAGAATTGAGCTTCATTTCCTAACTGAATGCCCATTACTTGTGCTTCACGGTTCTCCCTTCCAATTTCTAACAAGATCTGGGACTTTCTCAATCTGCTAACTCGGCTTCGCTGTATTTCAGCAGTTCAATAACTGATAAATACTTGAGCAAATGATTGAACGTGGTTGGTTGTAACCACCTAATATAATTTTCGTTGACGTGCTTTTAAAGCACCGCTCTCATCCCCAACATCTGTTAATTATTTATTAGTCCTTGTACCCTTTATAAATGTAACCTTACCACAAATTGATCCGGTCTTGAGGGCAAAGTCTGTAGCCTAGAATGACGATGATCCATCTGGAAGTTGCTCTTTCTCTTTGCCATTTTGAAATAGCGCACCGATAAATATTTCTCTTGAGCTGGAGTGTCCTTTTGTTTCCCTGCTCCGCTTGATTGTAAACATACATCAAGTTGTTGTCCCTCAGGGGGCCTTGTTCAGATGCATCTTGAGTTACATTATGGTAATAATGTTCATTCTTTGCATTAATAATTACCCGCAATGCCTCGTGTTCAGCAGAGTATTGTATTTCTTTGATGTTTCCCTTGCTAGTCTGAGCTGCTGGGCCATTGCTGTTTCATGCTGACGATGCAGGTCGCCCATTCTCTCTGGCTTTTTGGCTTTGCTTTTTTTCTCTCTGGATCAGTGACGTGTCATCGTCTTGGGTGAAACGGAGTTTTCAGGCTCTTCAGACAAGGAGAAGAGTCCAAGGTGAAATGGCTGGTCAAAGTACGATGGCGAGAAGATTAAAAATCAGTCGCACCTATTTAGTGAAAATCCAAAGCGAAAGGAGTTGGGTGAAGGTGATTTGGTGGTGCGGGGTTTCTTTGCTTTAGTTTCATAACTCTACGTCATTCCAGTGATTCTCTGGAGACTTTCAAAACACATCTGGATGTGTTCCTACTCGAGGTGACTCTGCTCTGGCAGGGGCGTTGGACTCCATGATCTCCGGAGGTCCCTTCCCACCCTTACCATTCTGGCAACGTGTGAAGACTCAATCTGGCTCACAGTAACTGATCTCATGAAATTGGTTTGTAGTATTATTCCGTATTTGTGTTCACTAATGCCCAGGCAAATGGGGATTCCTGCGTTTCAGATGTAACATCTTTCTGTGTCTTTTTTTTTTTT
>WEIS01083811.1:0-15167 GCA_013389965.1 Todus mexicanus
AGCCACGGTCAGCCCATTTCAGTGGGACTACCAGCAAGGGGTTGGAGAAGGTGTCTTGCTCTCCATCTACAGAAATTCTGTGAACTGGGAATTCCAAAGGAGCCCATCAGGATGTGTGAAAACCAGTATCTCCTCCCCACCCAAACCTCCCTCCCTCCCTGGGCACAAGAACCCCAGGTGGAGGTCTTGATGCATCTCAGTAGGTTCATGTCTATGGGAAGCCCACCCCACCATCCTTACCACAGCGATGGCTATCTGGAACACCCTGGAGTTGTAGAATATGTACCGCCTCACTTCAGGCTTCAGGACAGCATCCTGGATTAACCTTCCCCACTGACCTGCTGGCATCTGCTGAGGGAGCAAACAGAAAACTAGAGCCACCCCCCAGTTTTGGGCTCCAAGTCCCATCTGAACTCACTCAGGCAGTCATCATGGTCTGCAACCAAAAACTGTGTCCCAGAGCACCCTCCCGCAGAGCGCACCTCCAGTCTCACTCATAAAGCTGCCACAGACCCAAAACTTGTGTTCTTGCCTCATTTGCGGTGAGTAGTATCTCCCTGGAAAGTCCAGGGCAAGTCCTAAGAGAAAATCACCTTTTAATGACAACGAACAAGACACGTTGTCCCAGGGTTGCTCCATCCCATCACAGTTCACTAGAATGTGCGTGGAGTGGGTTTCTTCATGGAAGTTCAAGCTAAGATCATTACAGGGCACTCGAGCCCACAGGGGATAGGCTGAAGATGAACAGAAATGAGTGACTCCCCCAAACCCAAGAGCTGTCTGTGCTGGGGGTGCAAATGCAAAGGATGCTAAGCCAGGTAACATTTACTCCTGTAGGGTCCCCAGGGGAGAGTACACATGGGGAGCTTACCTGAATCCCAAGGGACTTCAGTTTCTCTGCACAAAGCTCCGTGTCAAAGGAGGTGGTTGAGCAGTTGTTGTCCACGTTGAGCACCATGAGCACCTGGCCATTGACAGGTTCTGCAAGAGCCCAGAGGAGTCATGAGCGCAGCTCTGGCACGGGCTTTATTCCCAGCAGCTAAGGAGGATGAGGTAAAAGATAAGGCCGAAAGCACCCTGATGTGTTTTAAATGGATCCAGAATCCCCCCATGGACATCTCTAAAAGCATCACAAGGAGCTTTGGAAGCAGCCTGATGTCACGTGTAAAGAAACAAACTACAAAAAGGGAGGAAACCCCAAAGACATTCTACCAGTGAGCAGTCAGAGCTAACACAATGCTCTGATCCTCAGCAGGACAATGTCTTACCTCACTGATCCCTAACTGGAAGGACAACAGACTCCAGCTGCTCTCTGTTGCTAAGGTTATCTACCTCTTGGAGAGATCCCCATTGCCTACCCACCCCACCCACAACAATAAAAAGCTTGAGCAATCAAACTAAAGCACTTTCCAATAATCACATTGTCTGGGGTGTATCGGGGCTGCCCTGGATCATGTTCCCCACAGGTCCTCCAGCATCCAGGTCCCTGCTCCAGCAGTGCTCCTGAACACCATGCGTCTGCTCAAGACCCTCAGCATCCCAGTTTCAGCTAGGCCTAGGGTCAGAGCTGTAACCTAGAGACCCAGGCTGCAATCAGGAGCCTAGAAAGCATGAGGACAACTCGTCCTAGATTTGAAGAGCAGGCTGCTCAGAGCTGAAGCAGAGCAACCTTGCAGCACCACAGGAGAGCTGTGGTCTCCAAGCATCCCATCTGGCATTCAGCTAGAGTTTGCACAAGCTGTGCTACGTCAAGAGGAAGATACTGGGTCTAAGGAAGTGGCTTGTTCAGATGAGATCCTGTCTCACTGAACCGTTTCACCCAACCTTCCTTCCCCTTTGCAGATCTGGGGTCATCCCAGTGTCCCCAGGGGTTGCTCCTACTGATGATGCCTGCTCAGTGCTCTCTCAAACTGAGAGGTCAAGTTTTCCAAATACTTCTTGACTTTTGAGGGCCAAGAGAAGGAGACTTCCAGGGTCCTGGTTTTCAATAGGTGGATATCCAGTCATTCCTACATATCTGGCTTTCCAAAAAACCACAAGTGTCTCCATCCTCTCCCCAAAATGCTGCAACATCCATAATGTTTACTTACTTCTACAAATGAGCATCTTCGGAAAATCTGTCTTTGTTATTTTAAGGCTGCTGTACTCCGTATTGCATTTCTCCTCCTCCTCACCAAGCCCATAGACTCATAGAACTGCAGAATGGTTTGGATTGGAAGGGGCTTCAAAGATCATCTAGTTCCAACTTCCCTGCCATATGCAGGGACAGCTCCCACCAGACCAAGCTTCATCCAACCTGACCTTGAACACTTCCAGAGATAAGTCATCCATAGCTTCTCTGGGCAACCTGGGCCAGTATCTCACCACTCACATGGTCTATAAGGTCTCCCCAGAGCTGCTCGCTTACCTTTCACCCACTGCAGGGATCCTTCCTTTAAATCACTCTTACAGTAGAGGATGGAGGAAAGCGCCCCGTTTTTCTCCATTCCACTAGCTTGGTTTGTATGGGCCATGCTGAAGGTGCCTCTGTGGCGCTGTGAGGAATCCAGCACTCTGTCTGACTGTCTGTCTGTCTGTCTTATCTTTCACTGATAAGAAGCAGGGATCCAGCCCCAAGGCAGCAGGCAGCCGGCTTGCTCTCCTGGTTGGGGCGCAGATTGGGAAACCCTCATTCGCACTCCCACTGATGGCTTCCTCGAGATCCTGCTTTCCATGAGCAAGGAGGCATTTTTAACCCTGGAAAGAGGAAAAGCAAACCACATCTTTGAGAGGCAGCAGGTAAAGGGTAACAGCACAGACCACCCGGGTGTGCTCTGCTCTTTGGACCCCACTCCCTGCGGGTGCTATCACCAGGTCGGTGTTGGGCAGCCAGGAGCGCAGTACGCACAGACTCGCCTTTGGCTGCAATTACCTCTTCTTTTTGCTCACAGGTGGAAAAGTTATCCTTAAATATTCCTTAAACTACCCCAACAGCCTTAGATATTCTTATTTGGTAAACAATTATTCAAGGAACAGGCAGGATTCCTCCTTGTGAAGCCAACAGGCTTTTTGCTATTGCTTTCAGCAGGAACTTTCAGAAGAAAGTGGAGCCGGTGTAAATATCCCTCCCTGGAAGCGATGCACCCTGCTCACTGACTGGTCCATAATTCCTCACCACACGAAAGGAACAGTGCGGATAAGAAAAACGTATCTGCTGAAGGCAGAGGCAAGCAGGAGCTCTCACCCAGCACCAGCGAAGCCTTTCAGGGTCTCCTTCCTCTCCCCTCTCCGCTGCGGGCGGTGCCAGAAGCTGACAGGGCACATCCCCACAGCAGGCACCCTGCCCACGAGTTTTCAAGGCAAACGCTGCTGACGTAGCTCTCTAACCTACTGCCAGGACCTGTGGGTGGTTATTAAAGCGAATGCTTGGAAGACTCAAGACATTTGCTTTTCAATTATCTTCCACTCCCGTGGCTCAGCTGCATCCGCCCTGGCTCCAAAAGTATCCTTTATTTTTTAACCTCTACTGGGTCATACTTTTGCAGCAGGAGCCTGTTGCTGTCTCTTGGTGTTCAGGTCCCTCACGGAGCTCATGTGCCGCAGTTCCCTCCTCACCCAAAGTCAGGACAGTCACAGTTTGAAGGACTGTCAGAAACTGAGGCGAGAGGAACAACACGAAAGGTTCTTCTGATTGCAGAAAAAACCTGCAGAGGGCTGGATACACACACATAAAGGAAGCAAGCCATGGTAGACGTTGTGCAAGAGGTGTGCAGTGTGTGTGTGTATGTACACAGGACGGGCACAGCACCCACTGTGCACCAGCACAGGTGAGGAGTGATCCTGCTGGAGGATGAGCACAGCTCTGCAGGGTGATTTCCAGGCAGCCACATGTTACAGAGCACATCTTCCAGCACCAAAAGGTGGGTTCAGACAATGAATTTCTCACTCCTTTCTCCCTTTCGCCTCCAGTCCCTTCAGGTTAGCATTAAACAGAAAGTAAAACAAAAAACAACGGAGGAAAGGCCATGTAAGCTAGCAGCAAAGCAGAGTGAAAAAACAGAGGAAACAAAAGGAAGACCTAATTAAAACCTACCACCCTGTTGTTGCTGTTGTCGGGTTAAGTTAGAGATGAATTAAAGTGCTCTGGCTTAGGTGTTGGGAATTTTGAGTGGCTGGAGGACAGACCCCACGAGACCAGAGCAAAGGGTGCAGCAGAGTGTGGGCAGCTCGGCTTCCCCAGCCCATCAGGGAGCTGCTGCAGGAGGGAAACAGCCTTCCACAGCCGGGACGAGCTTGTCAGCAAAAGCTGCTTTGCTTTTACCCTCTTCATGCAGCCTAGACCTTGCTTGGCTCTCTTGCTTTTACTGCAGAAAAATTGCCTGCTTTCAGAAATGGGTCCCTGCCAGATCTTCCTCTGCCACCTCTGTGCTAATGCGAGGGGCATCCTCTCATCTCCAGCACTCCCCAGGCTCTGTGTCTCTCTATATCTTTTCTTATTCTTCATGCAATGCCACCGTCTCTCTGGTGACTTTGCCTCCTTCAGGCTATGGACCTTCTTTTTAGGACATCTCCAAGCCTTAGCTAAACAGCAGAGGAATATTCACAGCAAGTCCTTCTGCGTCATTTCCAGAGCGGCTGGCAGAGGCTTACCTGGTCCAGCTCACCTCCTGGTCCTGGGGAGCCAGCTCACTTCCCTCCTCCTCCTCCTCACTGTCCTTTATCTGCCATCATCCTGCTCTGCGCTGCCCAGACACTGCGATATCCCACTGCCAAGCAGGGAGGTCTCCAGTCCCACAGCTCCAAGCTCTGCCAGGGAAGGTCACTCTCTCGAGAACGACGAACTAACCAGGCACAGCTCACCCAAGGCGAGAAGCCTTCGCCCCCACGCTCCCTCTCATTTCCCTGAGCTGCAAGCACCAACTTGCAAAATCTCCTTTGTGCATGTGACTTTTCCCCTAAGCTGGTTTCAGAAACATGTTTTTAACCCTCTAAGAGTTCCTCAAAAGTGCTTCCCCACCAAAGGCACAGCCATGGCAGGAGATCCCACCACAGGAGTTATCCTCACCTTTTGCAGGGTGGGAGTCCAGAGCTGGAGCTGGACCCAGAAGGTCGGGAAGAAGAGCACAGGCAGAAGACTCTCCTCCTCCTCCCCCTCCTCCTCGATCAGCTGGGCAGGACTCACGAAATACAAATCCCAAGGTTGCATCAGATTAGTTGCTGTGAATACTTTAGTGAGAGCCGAGCATCGATGACAGGGCTGGAGAAATCAGAAGAGGTGAACAAAGGTATCGAGGCTGAGAACGGGTCACTGTGTATTTAGCACAAGGTCACGTCGAAGCAGAGAGAAAAAGAGATAACACGCAGGGTGGGAACTGGAGCCCTCCTCAAAACAGGAGGCTGCACTGATACGGAGGGCGGGGGTAAGTTTCCTTGTTTATTCTCCAGCTGCTGAACTTGGAAGAAAAGCCGTAGGCTCGAACACACCCTCCAGAACAGCTTCACATGCTGGAGAAGTCATTCGCTTCCATGCAAAATAACAACGCTGAGAAACACCACAGGAAAAAAACCACCTCCTTAGCCTGGCAATCGTGGTTTCACGGCTCACCAAATCTAGAGGGTCCATGGAGGGTAGGAAAGGAGAGAATCAAGTATCTTGATCGAGTCTCAGTGAGTGGTTTGAACTAAGAAAAAAAAAGCAGCAGCTTCATGGCAGTGCCTGTGTACGCTTCCTGGAGAAAACGCCGTTCTTCTCTCGGAGGAAGGAATTTCCGCAGCCCTGCTTGCTCCAGACATTGCTGAGCAGGGTGTTCATTGCATCACGTGGCTGCACGGGCCACAGGTCTGACTCCAAAGCCGCTAACGCTTGCCCACACGGGATCTTGTTACACTGGAAACTGGCAACTCGCACCGTCACGTCGTCCAGGTATTGAGAAAAATCAGATAAATCTTTCTTTTTGCACTAGCTCAAGGCCCAGCTCAAACCCCCACCTAAGATCAGGCCAAAGCTTTAGGTTCTTTTGCAAATGCTCCTCATTAAAAGCTTTGGCTTCGTTTCCTCCTCTTCTCGCCCACGCCGAGATCCTGACAGAGGGAGAATGTGGCGACCAAAGTGCTTAGAGAGCCCCGGCTGCTCACCACAAAAAAACACCTGAGGCAAAACTCGGTGGGGGCAATAAACTTGAAAGCAACGTTGCTAATCCCCTGCAGCGTGTACACTGTGCGTCTCTTGTTTAGCAAGACCAGCGTGTATGGGCTGATCTTGGCATCGACACCTCATCCCGTCAGCACAAGCAGAAAAATCCTGCTCATTTGGAAGTGGGGTTGGAAGTTAAAAAAAGACTCACAACCTCAGAGAAAAAAAAAGAAAAGGAAATGTCAAGTTTAAAGCAATTCCAACTTTGCTCTCTGAAGTAGCAAAAAAGGCTGCACACCATTAAATCTTTAGGATCTCTTGGACTCGGAGGCTTTCTCTCCAAAGGTTTTCAAAGCATCTGTTTCACACCTATCTAAGGAACCATGGAGGAAGCTCCACAGCAGCTTAAACCAACCAAAATCAAATGCAAGTTTATCTGGTTGTTTTCCACCCCACCACTTCCCTGAAGCTGCAGCTCTGGCCCAAAGTAGCTGATGGCTTTGCAGGTTGGGTTGTAATGAATCAAGGCCTCCCAGCCTGACTTCAAAAGCAGCCACCAAACCACGTGCTCAGAAACCTTTGGCAGATGTTAGTTTTCCGATCATCTTATTGGGAGGCATAATGTTGATGATTTCGTTAGGCAGGTGAGATCCTACCAGGTGTCTTCTCCAGCCAAGCAGGTATCTAGAGCCACAGGTCTCACAAAACAGTCTCTCGAATATTCACGGATTAATATATTCCTATAAAACCACATTTTACATTCTAGCTGGCCAATAAGCTGCTGTTATATTTCCATAGACAGCTTTATATCTGGGCTTCCGAAACGCAGAGCTGTGTCTATAACACTCCTGTCCCACCCATTAATGGCTCTACAAAACCTCGAGTATTAAAAATCGAACCCTTTTAAAGCCACCAGGAAGAAATAAAATTAACAGCAAATACAAAGTCGATCAGTAAACCTGAAAGACGTTTGGAGGGGGGCAAAGGCTAACAAGAAATAGGGAACTATCTGACAACAAAAGAGGACACTGGCAGGATCCCAGCGCAGACTGGAGGTGCTTCTGCCTCGCGGAGCCCAGCTGACACGCTCCGGAACTGGCCCCATTAAAAAATGAAGGTCTTCCAAAAATTGCAATGAGAATGAATGAATTGATAGTGACTGAACACGCAGACCTCTGCTCTGGGAAGCGTCGTGTCGGCTGGCAGGGGATTTGGGGATTTGTTTTATACAAATCAGAGTTAATGCAGCCTGAGGTTTGTCTCGAGCTTCACTTGCTGGTGTCTGTGACGGAGCAAGTCCTGACTTAACATAAACCCACGGCAAAGCTGTTTGAAAAATCTCTCTCACACACTTCACTTGCTCTTTGCCTATTTTCTGCTTCCCAGTCTTAGCTCGCTGATAATTAAGTGATGAGCTCCTGCTGCAGCCTTCTCACGAAGGGACATTTTCACCCCATCGCCAAATGAGACTTCACCTTTCCTTCCAACACAATGAAACCAGCTGCCAGGGCCAACAGGTATCAGCGGACAAAACCCAACGATGCAACGCCAGGACACGAGGACAGCAGGACTCCAGCAGAGCCACCCCACAGCCCCTCAACCTCCCCTACAAAAAGCGCTTCTAAACTGAACCTTTCCCATTTCAAATGAAGCCAATTACACCTTCAAGCCTCAGTGAATCTGGTGAAAAATGTCTGGTTTGAAACAACCTCTAGCTGATTTAAAGACTTCTCCCCTCTCGTGGAGCCTCTAGACTAAATAATCCCTCCCCCTCCCCATCACCAGCGCTCTGAGCTGCATCTGCCAAACCTCCCCCAGGTCCCTCGATGCTGTACTCACAGAGCTATTTATTTGCATCTCTTTCAAAGCTCAGTGTCCAAACAAGACATGGAGACCTCAGCACATTCATGAGCATAACAACTCTCTCTCACTTCTATCTTACACAGGACACTTGTATCAACACTCGGTACTGCTGCGGCTTCATTGCAAAACCAAACCACTTGCTGACTCTGGAGGAGTTCACCCTGATTGCCACAATTTCCACGGCGCCGTGTGGCTGCTTATTGATTGCTTGGGGGCTGGGTATTGAACTGCACCTCTCCCGAGTTCAGTACTGCACTTCTCTCTTCAGGGAGTCTCATCCCATTGGTTTCAGATCATTTCTCCCATTTATCAAGATCATTTGGAATTGTAATTCAGTCCTCTGTACTGTTTGTATCTCTTCCCAGCCTGGTGCCCCGGACATATATTATAACTGTACTCCCTATTCCGTCACGCTGCATCTATGAATATATTACAGGGAACGTGATTCCAGGGGGAAAAAATCTGCCATTTGAAGTGTTTTCCAAGACTGACAGTAACACCGACACCAATACCTCCTGTCCTTGGAGATAACCTCAACCTTTGTCACGTTCTTTATATCATTTCTGAGCTCACTCTTCACTCGCTCAGGTTCCACTGCTTTAAATATTCAGACAGACACTCGCAGAACCATAGAATCGTTGAGGTTGGAAAAGATCTCTAAGACCAGCAAGTCCAACCATCAACCCAACATTATCATAACTACTAAACCATGTCCTAAAGTGTCAAGTCTACACATTTTTTGAACCCCTCCAGGAATGGTGACTTCACCAACTCCCTGGGCAGCCTGCTCCAGTGCTTCACCACTCTTTCATTATAGAAATTATTCCTAATATCCAAGCTAAACCAGTCCCAGTGCAACTTGAGGCTGTTTCCTCTTACCCCGTTGTTTGCTCCTTGGGAGAAAAGACCAACCCCACCTGACTCCAACCTCCTGTTAGGGAGTTGTGGAGAGCCAGAAGGTCTCCCCTGAGCCTCCTTTGCTCCAGGCTCAACACCCCCAGGTCCCTCAGCCGCTCCTCCCCAGCCTCCTGCTCTAGCCCCTTGCCCAGCTCCGCTGCCCTTCTCTGGCCACGCTCCAGCCCCTCCAGGTCCTGCTGGGAGGGAGGGGCCCAAAGCTGAACCCAGGACTTGAGGGGCAGGCTCACCAGCGCCAAATCCAGGGGCAGAATCACTGCCCTCTTCAGTCTGCTTTTTCCTATTACGATTCCTAAGACCATGTTCTCTCTCTCTCTCTTTACTACATGGCTTGATAAACTTCTCCTTTTTGCCCTATTTGAAAGGCCGATAACATATTGCTGTTACTCCTGCTCCATGTGCCATGACCTCACACCATCACGACCCTCACACCATCTCCCCCCGGCGCACGTCGCAGCAATGAGCAGCAGCCAGCACGGGCAGATCTCAGTTTCTTCTGATGAAACTGCATTTTCAGTGGAGAACTGTTCGGATTTTATTATTCTTTTTTTTTTTCCCCCCAGTGAGCCTTAATTAGGAGAACAAAGTTGCTGAAAGCCTTGTCTGGCACTTCCCCTCTCTTCCTGCGCACAAAGCCTTCTCTCCCCGACTGCTTTTTGTCAAACAGCTCAGCGATGCTGACAGATTGACAGTCATTAAATATAAAAACTTTATTTCGCAATATCCCTAAATTACATGTTTCAAATGAAAAATGACACTTGCTCAAGGCATGAAGTGCGGTTCTTTGGGTTGGTTGGTTTTTTTTCTTCTCCCCTACTTCTGCCTTTTCCCTGTGAAGACTTAAAGTATTATTCTTTTTATTATGGTAATGCAAAGCCCTCTCTCTTGCATCTCAAATTAAACGAGGGAAAGCTTGCTATGTGCCTGGGATGATGATTAGCTATTGATCCAGAAGATGCTTTATTAGATTATTTTTGAGACAGTCAAATGCAATTTAATACCTATTTATTTTCTAGTCTTATGCCAGTCCGAGATATAATCTTTTCTGCATGAAATTAGTACTTTCTCCTTTCAACCTCAAAGAAAGATTACACCGTGCTCCTCTCTTGGATTAGTTTGGGGAACTTTCTCAACAAAACATTCATCTGGAGGGTTCTTGGTAGTCTTTGAATATTTTGCAGCCAAAACCTCAGCTGGGATCAGTGAGTTCTAGGCTGGTCTTTCTTATTATGCATTAATGCAAGAACTAGTGATGTCAGATACAAGGGAAAGATTCCAGCTGAGAAAAACTAGAGACAAATTGGAAAATAGAGCAGGTTTTGTAGAGGTAGAGAGAAGGAAGATGATCTGTGTGATGGTACATCACAACAGCAAGAGAGCACGGGAGTATTTAGGTCAGTCAAAAACCAGGCTATGCTCTTCTAAGACTGAGCCCAGCTATTCCACACGCCACTATTGCTGGGATGCACCATCTTGCTGTTCACATCTCCCACGAGCTGCCTTGCAATCACACAACACAGAAAGACATTGGCTTCTCTGAAGGGTTACTTATTGCAAGCGAATTCTGCTTGCTCCAGGGTCAGATGGGCACCAGTGTGGCAGAAAATGGCAAAAGCCCAAAGTTGTAGGTACAAGGGAGGGGAGAGGCATTGTCAGCGGCCTGATGGGTTTATGTCCAGCATAAAAACCCCTCCAACTTTAATAAAGATCATCAGGAATTGCGTAGGGACCTCAGAAAAGGGCTAGGGGTTGACCTGCTGGAAGGTAGCTCTGCAGAGGACCTGGGAGTCCTGGGGGGCAACAAGTTAACCATGAGCCAGCAATGGGATCTTGTGGCCAAGAAGGTCAATGGTCTCCTGGGGTGCATTAAGAAGTGTGGTCAGCAGGGTGAGGGAGGTTCTCCTCCCCCTCTACTCTGCCCTAGTGAGGCCACATCTAAAGGATTGCATCCAGTTGTGGGATGCAAGAGAGAAGGAACCACTTGAGAGAACCACTGGAGAGAATCCAGCAGAGCCTATAAAGATGCTGAGGCGCCTGGAGCACCTCTGTGCCCAGGAGAGGCTGAGAGCCCTGAGGCTGCTTAGATGGAGAAGGCTGAGAGAAATTGTTGGTGCTGAGGGTGGTGAGAGCCTGGCCCAGGCTGCCCCGAGAGGTGGTCGCTGCCCCATCCCTGTCCCCATTGCAGGGGAGGTTGTTGGGGGCTCTGAGCAACCTGCTCTAGTTGCAGATGGCCCTGCTCCCTGCAGGAGGTTGGACTAGAGGAGCTTGGAAGGTCCCTTTCAGCCCAAACCATTCCATGATTCCAAGCATCATTACACAGACCAGAAGTGCTATATCAAGCAGGATCAGGGGCTTCGATTTCCCCTCTGCCCCTCCTCCCAGAGAGGTGCTGAGCTCTGTAACCGCTCTAACTCCTTGCTTAAACAGGCAGCACTGAGGAGACACCGACCTTCAGATCAAACAGCACAAGCTGAGCGGGGAGTGAGCTCTGTCAACAACTGACGTGCCTCAGAAAGCGAATTCTAGCTTCAAGTGGCACGAACGCATGTCCCGATGGTACCTCGCATCGCGTGTTCAGCCGTCCAGACGACACTGACATTCTGGTGTTAATCAGCCATTTGTCCATCTGGTGCTTGCACTGATGACACCTCCTCAGTGGCAGTTTAGAAGAGAAAAGCAGCAGCTCCGTAAGTACGTAATGTCTGAGAAGGAATTCCACAAAAAAATCAAGTACAAACCTTTGTTGATCAGGATGGATGTGACGGGAGCCAAAGTGCTCGGTGTAAATCCCAGTATGACCACAAGGATCCCAGGAAGGTGCTTATTTGCAACCAGTTTTAACTGGGAGAAACCAACAGCAGCAGCCACCTCACAACTGGAACAAGATACGAGCTCTGACCGTTCCTTACCTCCACGCAGCAGCAGAACTGACCATCAGCTGGTATTTCCAGGTCTGAGAGCCCAAATTAAGAGAATGGGACAGTGGTTTATGTGCCCAAAGCAGCTTCTGGCCCTTTCTGTGGCACCAGGGCTCATATACACGGGGCCGTATCTGTAAGTGATGTGAGGCGTTATCGGCAGCAGGGGGAATTCAGAAACAGCTTGGTATTAGCAGCTGGGGAGGTTTTACTCCTACTGGTCAAACTTGCTGCAGAAAGTCTAGAAAAATCAGATTTCAGAGGCAAGAGGTTGCACATCCAAGTCAACAGCTCTGTCAGCAGAGGACTGTTCCCTGCAGAGCATTGTTCTGGCACAGCCTGGCTCAGGCACGAAGGCAGCAGCAAATCTTTCCCAAACTATCAGCGTAAAAGGAGTGAATTGTAATTTAAAATCCAGTTATGTCCCCTGCACGCAGTGCCAGCCTTCCAGGGGAGCAGCAACGGGAAATACTCACTTTTATGTGAAGTTACAGAGCCCGGTAATTCTACGCCGTTGAATTTCAGAGATATATTACAGAAAATTGATATTCTTGCAACCCACTGCTCTAAAGGGACCATCTTCACAGCGCCTTTTACCGAGAGGAGATAATCAGGGAAGGGTTTTTTCTTTTCTCCTGCCTCTTACTATTCCAGAGAGCAAGGAGAGAAAGGCCTCGTTAACAAAGGGAAACTCGGGAACTAAGAGAAGTGGGGCGCGTGCTTCGTTTTCCCTGGACTGAATCGCAGCCTTGTACTGCGGAGCCAAGGGGATGGAATTGCTAATTAGAGCCTGGAGCTAGGAGGACTTTTATCAGGAGTGCCATGCTGGAGTCTGAGCACCTGTTCTCCACGGGAAGAAAGGTTTCAACTCCAAAGGACAGGCTGGAATTAGCACGGCCACAGCCTCTTCTGAGGCCGTGGCACCTCTCCACTCATTAGACCAGGCCAATTAAAACTCTTTGATCCTGTTCTCCTTGTACCGACCTGGCTTTGTCCCCAGCCTGGCTCATTTGATTTCGCAGGAAGCTTCTGTCTTAATTTTACAACCTGTTTAGTATCTTGAACTCCTGAGGAGATCCTTTCAGAACTACAGCCTGCTACCAAAAGTACTACAAGAGGAGACCCTGTGGTAGTCTCCTCTTTCACGGCGCTGTGAGTGCAGGCAGACACACATTCCCCTGTTAGCACTTTCATCCGTCCCTCTTTCCTCCTTCCCAATCGAATTCTAGAGGTCCCAGAGGCTTTTTTCAGCGCTGCACCAAGGGTCTGTGGGAACAGAGGATGTTCTGAGGAACAGCATCAACAAGGTTTCTTGCAGACATCCAAACTGCACGACTCTCATGTCTGATCGAGGTCTCTTCTGCAAACCTTAAACTGAGCTCACCAAAAAAGCGAAGCTACAATTAATATTCTGGAGAGGGAAGGAGAAGAAACCACTGAAACACGAAACCCCTTGATATATTTGTGCGTACTTTTGATTAAATAACTCCAAAATGATGCACAGACAACCCCAGCGCAATTATTTCCCACGGTTCCCTTGTAAAGCAGGATGCTGCAGGAGATGCTGTGACCTTGGTATAAACGAGCAGTGACCAGCACTTGATTAAAAGACAGATAATTACTGCACAGCACCCAGCTATCAAACTATTCTAGTCAACTGGCAATAACATTCTGTTTCTCCTAATGGTCACCAGAACATTTGTTTCCGAAGGTTTTTTGGAATGAGCTGGCAGGTGAAGCATCAGACGGGAGCCAAGAGGAGGAGCTCGCTAATGGGTTTTTAATTCACCTGCTGCGACCCTCAGATTCTTGCTGCAGCTCTTACCCTTCTATCAGTACTTGATACTCATTATTCCTCAGAGTCCAGACTCCCACCCGGTGCAGCGGGACCTGCCAGCACTCTCAGAAAGAGCGAGCGCGAAAAACAAGGCCAACTAGAGACTTTGGAGTTAAAGAAGTGATTTTACTTTCAAGTGTGATGGTGCCAGACTCGTAACTTAAGCTAACAGCAGAATATACAGATGATCTTCAATACAGAGGAACTCAAGCACCTCAACATTTCCAGCCAGCACTGCACAGCCACAGAACTCTTCTTACAAGGTTTAACCTGTGCACACAGGTTAACAACACACCGAAAAAATGCATTTTGGTCAACAAAAATACGGTTGTGCAGGTCTAACAATTCCTGACACATTGAAACCTGGCCAGGATCGCTCTCCCTTTCCTATTCCACAGAGGAAAGCCTCTCCCCCAACACCAGCCAGAGGAAAAGGGAGTGTTACTGTGCCAGCCGGAATATATCTATTTAATAATTTAGCACAGACTCGAGACACGGCCGTTTAATGTTTGAGTAAGCTCGGAACCCGCGTGGAGAGAGAAACCAACAGATCTCCAACGAGATACTGATGAGCTACCACTCACTGCAATAATTTAACACATGGACAAGAGGAACAGGGAAGGTATGGCTATGAGCTGCACATTCCACCTGAAGCTCAGACGTTACTACCAGCATTTCCAGGACGTTTACTCCTTCGCCCACCACTACCCATTGATGCGGTAATTCACGTGGATTTCGGGCTTGATGTCGCACACCAGAGACAACAGCTGGGAGAGGACCACCTCGCGGTTCTTCTGGAAGTTCTGCTGGATCACGCTCATCTTTTCCTGGGTCTCTTTCTCAACTTCAGTGGTGCAGCTGCCATGAGATCCGAGTGCCTGCGAACAGCAAAGGGAAGAAGTTCACGTGCGAGTAGATGGGCAAAGCAAATCCCCAGCCTAGCCCTGTGGGGGTTGTTCTGGACTGCCCTGCTGCATCTCAGCCACGGCGGTTTAGTGGTCATGGTGGTGCTGGGCTGATGGTTGGTCTTGATCTTACAGGCCTTTTCCAACCTTAATGATTCTCTGAACCACTCATCCCTGCAGAGGGAAGTACTGCACTTTAAACAACAAAAAGTACTGTTGGAGTCTCTGCTCAGCTTTCCCCCTGAACTGGCCCAGGTTCCCATTTCATCCACAGCCTGAGCTTTTATCCTCTTCTATTATTTGTTATCTATCAGTTTAGAGCACAGGATTCTAAAGGATGCCTGAAATAAAGGTCCTCATATAATATGGGACTCAAATTCAAGGAGCTCCTCTCTCTGGCAGAGGATGAATATAAGAAAAGCAGCTGATGGGCAGTGAGCTCCACTTTATCAGCCTGGAATTAGCTGGTATCACGTGCTAGTGAGCCAAGCTAACAACCAGCTGTAAAAAATTCACCTCAACTGACTGACAGGAAGGGCAGAAAACAAGAAGGGGTGGTGCAGGACAGAGGGGAGGGCAGCCAGGGCATCTCCTGAAGATTTCCCAACTGACAGAGG
>WEIS01083819.1:0-28382 GCA_013389965.1 Todus mexicanus
GAGTTAAAGGAGAAAGACAAATATGTTTCATACGATCTTTCCAGAGAACACATGCAGCCCTGAGACAAACACTTTGGTAGGCAGCTGATTCTATTTGTGTAGACAATGAAAGGCGGGGAAAAAAAAAAAGAAAAAAAAAAAAGGGGNTGAAAGGCGGGGAAAAAAAAAAAGAAAAAAAAAAAAGGGAGAATGTCTTTGTCTGAAAATTTCCATTCCTTGACCACAATATATAGCAATAGAGTTGATAATCTTCCCAAAGCAAATAGGGAAGAGCCATCCTAAATACTGGAGAACTGTACATGCTAACAGCATGAACTGTGCCACATGAGAATGTTGGCTTCCCAATTATTTCATTTTTCATGCAAGGTTAAGAGATCAAATTCTGCTCTTGTTTGCACTGGTAAGCAGGTAATGAGCACTGTAACGCCACTGAGCTTTCTAGGGCTAAGCTCAGGTCTATAAAGGGGACCAGGAGAGACTGATTCCCTTTGAGAAGGAAACATTCTCTCCTCTAGCAGCTGAGCAGGCTGTGTGTGCTATAAAGCACACCAAGAGGAGTGGAACGAGAACATAGTCAAAAGGAAAAAGAACTGGGGGGTGGGTGGAGGATGTGGAGAGCGTATAAAAATCACAGCTGATACCATTTCTCCCATACACTAATACCTTGAGGAGTTCAAAGGTTTTCCATGCCTATGGCATTTGGCAATTATAATCGCACAGTAAAATACCTAAGGTTAATGAGTAACCTCTAAAGGAAGTTACTTCACATAATGACAGCAATTTCTCTGAACTAAATGTTAATAATCAGGCCTGTAATACGGTGAGAAGGAAATAGTGGGCAATTGGCAAATGGAACTCTGTTACCTAGTAACAAGTCCTTGAGGTATGAGCCAAAAAAAATTGAGCAGGCAAAACATTTCCAGGCAGGCAGAGCAGCTTAACAAACAGCAAACATTTTGCAAAACCAGCAACTGTCCATGACGTGGAAAGTAGAAGCATGTGCGGCAGATTATTTTGTTCACAGTCTAAGGGAGAATTAGTTAATAACAAATCAGAGGAAACACTGTCAGGTAATCAGCAGGGCAACAAAGTTCACCTTACTCTGCATAAGCCATCGAGAAGGTAAATGGGAATCTTGCTCCTCATGCTGGCAATGTTTATACGTAGCTCTCCAGCTCCTGTGCCCTGTTCCTGCCCACTAAGCGATAGATAAGCAGAGAGCCCTGCTGCAACTTTCGGCACAGTACGTGCAGGCTGTGTGCAGCGCTGCCAGTGAACCAGTAACACTGCTGAGTCAGCAAAAACACCCCTTGCTGACAGGTTAGAGAAATTGATGCAGAAAGGGGTTTGACATCTTTATGATGAATGGGGCAATATATACTCTGATCCTAGTCAGGGTTATTGTAGTTTACAGTGAGGAAGAACATCAGGATGATTGCCACACAGAACAGGATTTCCCAGAGGTTCTTCTATAGCAATAAGCACACTGTCAAAGCTGTATTACAAACCTGCCTCCTTTCAGTTACAGTTCAGGAAACCACATATCCTCATCATTCTCCATCTTATAAAATCCTTTTGACAGGTAGAGGAACCGCTCGGGAGAAAAAAAAAAACAAAAACAAACAACAAACTTTGTCAACCACCTTCATGCATTTTTTTGTGATAGGCAATCACATGTTTTATCCATAAAGCTGGACAAACTAGCTCTTCGCAGAAGTTTAGCAAATCCCATGTAAGCCACAACTGAGAAACATTTACTGCAGCAGCCTTACCCTCCCAAACCCAGTCCTTCCCCTGTTCTTTGCTGATAGACTCAAAAGCATGTCCAGAACTGTGCAAATGCTTGAATTTGTGTATTCAATTATGACTCTTAATATCAGCAATTCAAGCATCACAAACAAACAATAAGATAGCGAAAGACACCTCATTCAATCCTACTCATAACAACATACAGAATATTTCCTTCCAGAAGGAACAAATTTTAACTGTACTTCTTAAAAAGAGACCACGTATCAACATCACAATCTCATTTTCAGCCCCTAGGGTCCTATGCTGATAGTTTTTTCCTAACATTTCCTGGGAATGAAAGGCTGTCTGGAGTTACTGGCCAGGTGGATACATCTTTATGTTACCCTTGCTGCCAGTGACAATTTCTAGAAAAAGCTATGTGATAATGTAAATATTGCCAGCGGCTCTGCACAGAAGCAAACATCAGATGTTTTGGTTTATAAAAGGAAAAAAAAAAAAAAGAAAAAAGTCCTGACTGAAATTGTTCATTGATTTACAACTAATGAGCGTGGTCAGTTTGTTTGCTTGTTTTAGAAAAATGTAATTGAAATTGGCCTCACCACATTTTCTTGGTGAAATAAGATGCTGCTCCTGATTTTCTCCTTATCTTAAAGGAAATTTGATTTTAAGATATGCTGTTAATGCATAAGTAAATTTGATTATTAAAATTCACAAAAGCCAGGAAATTTGCTGTTATACTTAGTTCTAACCCGTGAGCAAAACCCAGCATTTTCATTTCACAATCCCAATTCTGGACAACGTAAGACATTGTTCAGTGCTCTTACATTTAGCTAAATTCAGATCGAAGATAATCCCTCCAGGAGATGACTCCAGGAAAAAAAGCCACAGTGAAGTCAACGCATCAGCTGGGGAAGCGAGGAAAAATGGGAAAATTCTTGCTTGGATGATACGCTACGTGCCACAAGATCCCCTGGCTCCCCTCAATTTCACTTCTTTCAGCATAATTCCTTGCAAAAGAAAATTTTGCTTCACTATACCCTATAGCCTTAAGTTAGTGATAACGCAGAAGTAAGTATTTCCTGACACTGAAAACTTGGGATCAATTTGAATTTCAGCCCATCTGTAAGGACAGTTTTCAAGAGGAAACAGCTGGTTAGCTTTCAAGTGCTATGCTTACCACATATGCCCTTAACCAACCTGTTCTAATTTCACTAGCTGGAAATACTTAAATCAGTTTCTATCTCTTCTTCATGTTTGGAATCAGAAGAACTAGATAGAAATGACCAAAGAAGACCAGGCTCAGCAAAAGTCATGTAAAAGCGTTTTTTAACCACCAGATCTTGTTGTAGACCTACGAAGAAAAGAAGGAAGATCAAATTTAGCAGCGCTCTACGTTCTACCTCATTTCCACTGCCAAAAAGAGAATACATTTGCTTATTCAGACACAAAAACATATCCCTAAATCATGAAGCTATAGGCACAGCTATACAGATTGCTAAAAAACATGGGACAAGTCTCACAGTACCTCAGCGATGTTGCTTCTAACACTTGAGCAGGTTCACTTTGCTATTTTTGTCAACAAGTCATATCACGTATGTGAGCAGGATGTTATATGGTGAACAAAAGCTACTGGTGACCAGAAGCGCACAGGTAAAGCATTAGCTATAAAACCAGAGAATAACACAGACAGAAATAATTACAGATTTGGTATTTGCCATTGTTCACATCTCTGACTCCAGGAATAGAGAAGCTGAATACTTTCCAGGAACAGTCAAGCACCCACTTTCTGCTGCTTTCCAGCCTCAAAAAAACAGCAGCAATAAGAGCTACAAAGCACGTTCTAATTTGTTCTGACAGAAGCCAATATTCAGCATTGCACATTTTGGATATTTGCCTTCAAGGGAAGCAAGGGAATGGGCAAGAATAGGGTGAGCCTGCTACGGCCCATGAGCAAGCAGTGCCAGCACTACACTGAAGCATCTGGCAGCAAGGCTAGATTGGCACAGAGGTGACCAGGCAATTGGAGTCTGTGCCTGTGGAAGGCGGCAAGACAGTAGGAGCAATCTAAGCCAAGGCCACTAGGTCATCCTGGGACGCAGCCACATACGCAGCTTTGTTCTCCATAATGGCCGGAGCAACAAAGCTCCTGTGGAGCTGCTGGCAGTGCCACCTGCGAGCCATTCCTGGAACGCAGGCTCTGAGGTGCGCGGTTTGTAGCCGGAGACATCTGGTAACCTCTTGGCTTTGGCAGGCAGCTTGCAAGGTCAGGACAGCTGGCTGCCCCTCACCTAGAGTCTCACCCAGGACGGGGGGGGGCTGGCTGCAGATAGGCTCGCTTTCTTTTTTTCTCAGTAGAATTCACAAGATTCATGGACATTCAGAAAAGGAAAGTGAGGTTGCTGATTTTTATTTATTTCTTTTAACAATAACCAAAGGCTGGTGCTAAAAGTCTTTCCTCCATCTAGTACATGCCCTTAGAAGACCCCACCATGGAAGCTAATGATGAAGATATTTCAAGCCAAATAGACACTGGACTCATCACCCACAACTTAGCCTGATCCTGCCTTTTACAGCAGAAGAATTCTTATCAACAACCAGTCTCAAGTGACTCATTTTGCACTTGTGCTGGGGAGATCAAAAGGAAGCCTCGTGACTTATAATCCATAGTTAAAACTGCAAGAGCATAAAGACAAGTTATCTGACAAAATGAAAGTTAAATAAATACAGGTGCCTTGTGGTTGCTACTTGCTGATCTGGCAATAGTTGCTAGTCATTTCATCAGAAGGCCCATCTGCAAGGATCTAAGAGTCAAAAGCTTTGATTGTCTGCTCTTTATGTTGTCTGGCTCCTCTTCACTCATTCTCAAGAACCAATGAAGGCTCAGAGTAGTAACAGAAACCTATCCAAGCCATGCTGTTCTGCAGATGTTTAAAAGATAAATGCACAAACTGCGAAGGAGCTCACATAATGCATGGCAAATGTTTTGATTAATTGTCCTAACTGGAAGTCGTAGACTCAAGGCTCTCCTAGCATGTGTTTTGGCTTTGCAGAAAGGAATTTTATAATGGCGTTTTCTGCGAGTGCCTGTCATTCTGAGACAGTTGAGGGCCAAGCTCAGCCCACTACTCTGCAATGGGAGAAGGCTGCACTGTAGTGGAACTGATGCAGTTGTGCTGCTAGAAGAAGCAGGAATCAGATCCCTTTCAGGGAAGCAGCGTGAGGACCCCAGGAAGCTGCATCCACCACTGGGCTCAAGTCAGCTTCTGGGGAGCAACCCCACAACTTCAAAGGAATTCCTCATCCTTGCTGCAGTCTGCCCAGTGGCCTGGATACAGGGGTCAGGCATACAGCCCTGGGTTTGGCCCTTTGGGAATTACGAGTGGAAAGAGCCATGGGGAACAAGCAGAGCATGAGGCGGCACATGCGACTTTCTTCACAGCACATTGGGGGTTGGAGTTTTATGGGAAGACAAGTGACGTGATGGTTACTTCTCAGCCCTAAAAGTCAGGACAATACCTGCTATAAAGGATTTTGTGCCAGTAAAATAAAACCAACCAGCACCACATCCATAAAATACCTTCACGAGTCAAGCAGTGAAAGCGACCCATACAATGAATGGCTTCCACCAGAAAAAAAAAAATGCATCCATACGTGCAGCTTAGAGGCAGGACTTGAGTCTCTTGCATTTCCTGTGCTAAACAATATAGGACAGCACCAGAGATGCACTAAGCATTGCAAGGGGTGTTGGCACAAACCAACAGAAACCAAAAGAAATTCAAATTCAAGGCTGAAGCGCTTTCCTTACCTCATCCCATTGTACTTAGTTATTTCAGCACATAATTGCTAACATCCTTCATTGATCTGAAATTCCTGTGGATACAATAAGACCAGCCATGGATGGATGCTAGCCTTCACTCCGAGTTTACATGCCTTTGTTACAGCCCCTAGGCTCAAAATGTATAAAGCTTTCAAAGTGTCAGTGACCTAAATACATCTCTGAAAGCCCTGAGTGCAGTTTGTGGGCACCCCTCATGATGCATACAGTCCATTTCCTGCAACCACACCAAACCCCTGAGGCTCCCCTGCACCACAGCTCCTCTTCCCAGCCCTGTTTATTTGTCCTTTTTCCACTTATAGTCATAAAATCATTTCCTCTTCCTCCCTGAGCTCCACAGAAGCTATGATTTACAGCCACAGGGCATCCCACTTCTAAACTCGCTGTGCAGCTCCATCTGAGGAGCTTGGTGTCAATGCTTGGAGATAAATATTCACTGGAGCATAAAGGCTTTAGTATTCTAAGAGCGGCGACAGATGTACAGGTGGGGTTTTTTTCACTCCCAAGGTAAAAGGGAGCTATTGAGATTACTGTAATAAACAAGAGCATAATGTAAATTAATATAGTGTAAGAAAGAGGAAAAAATGGGGAGATGTGTATGAAACCTATATATATTTATATAAATATCAACATATATTTATGTTATCAATATATATTTGTGGTTTTATACAGATATAAATACTTTCCATTAGTAAGAGGAAAAATCAAATAACAATAGATACTTCTCACACCTCTAAAAAAATAAAGAACATCATTTTTTCTGTTTCACTAGACCACTTTTAAAATGTTAACATAGTGCGAATTATTTGAACTCATGCTTAAAATACAGTCCAAGATGACCTTTAAGGTTATTTCTAATGGTTCAGTACAAAAATATGATCTATTTAACCAGTGTTTAAAAATGTTTAGTCCCAGCCCTTATATTAGAGACGTATCACCATCAAAGTGAGAAAAATGTTATGAGGTTTTTGTATCGCCTTCCAAAAACAGCTCAGAAGACACTAGTGAAAGCAGCACAAAAATGAGCCTAGGGTTTGCTTGAGAACAGTAGGATATAGAAGAAAAAGAGAAAAAAGCTACATAGAAAAAGATTCTCTCTCCTGTATGCAGCATTAATGAGATCGAAGTCCTTACATCCAAGTCTCCAGCAAATCTACAATCCAGATAAGGTAAAGCTAAACCAGACCAAACATCTGATTTTCATGAACATTGTGAGATCCTCATTTTAAGCAGCTGTTCATCCTCTCCCTCCCCTAGAATCAGCCTTGGGTGTTTTAAAAATGACCCTCTAAACCTAGATTTATCTGAACAGTGATGGCCTCTACAGTGAGAAGAAATGCTGGAACAGCACAGGTTTATTCCAAAATTAGTTTTTGTAATTTTACAGTGACTTTTTAGCATCCACCTCAGCCTCCTTTTGGTTTTCAAACACTACCGACCAAGACGCAAGATTCCCTTGCTAAGCACAGCTTCACTATAACTCCTATTTTCTTTTCACACATCAGCACCTTTTGGGGGAGGGCCACAGCTCCAACCCAGGCTGCCTCATGGCAAAGCTCACTCGGCAGCAGCTGGGAAAATGGGTCACTTTTTGACAGCTGACTGACCCCATTTCAGGCTGAATTGCAGGATGTGTCCCAATGTTTGGGGAATCACAGGGTTTATTTGCTGTCGGGCAGATGAGGGTTATCAGCACAACTGGGAGTGGAAACGGCCCAAACCTACAGCGGGGCAATTTTGTGAGCATGGGAAACACTCCAGCAGCCCTGGCTGGTCTCTCTCCACTCCTTTATTGCAAGATAGGTAGAAAACCTTCTTAACTTATCACAAAGCAACATTGTCCAAACCCTCAGTCGCATCACCCAGCTAGTAACACATAGGCAAGACCATCCCCGCAAGGATGGGGGTTCCATCCTTCCCATAGGGCTGGCTAGAGAGGCTCCCTACATTGCCATAGTCCTCTCTGGCCTTCAGCCACCTCCACAGGACACCACCAACACCTGCGCCTTCGTGGCACAAGAGACAAAGCTGCAACCATGCACACCACAGGGCTTTTCATGGCTCATGGCAGCACTGAGCTGCCTCCCAGTCCAGTCCCAGGGGATCAGGCCACTGAGTAAAGCTGATTTCCATATGTTCAAAACAAAGGGGTTCAGCACCATCTGGCACTGTCTGGGGTACCTCAGTCAGAGCAGGCTCGTGAGGGACCTCACAGGCGGGACCTCACCGCCCCGCCATTTCCCACCACCCACCATTCCCCGTTCCCCGTCTCGCCTCCTCGCTGCCGGCAGCCTTGACCCTGGCGGGCGCCCACAGTATGGGACAGAGAGGGGGGACACACCAAGCTTCCATTGAGATGCAAATGGCACCAGTGCCCGTAACCATCGCCCTCTCGGTGCACTGCCGAGGCAGCGGGTGGGAAAGGGGTTTCTGCTATAATTTTTATCTCCGGCTTATTCATTCAGTCACGTCCTATCTGGCTCTGTGTTGGTCCTTCTCAGCTGTATCCATGCATGTGACACACAGGGGCATCCATGCGATAGTAAGATCCAGTGTTACAGCATGTCTCAAGCCCTGGATCACAAGTGAATTTAAAGACACAAGGTCTACAGGTCTCCTGAGTACCAGTTGAAGTACACATCCAGTAGGTCCATCTGGAGGAAAAAAGTATATAAAAATGAAAGCGAAACCTGTATAGTATGTTCATCTAGCCTTGCCTTCCCTCTCACTGTGATGAACCAGCAGGTGAGGTGGTGTTACACCCCTCATACATAAAATGGGCAAAGGATCACCGAAATGGAGCCAGCTGACTCCATGTTCTATTATCTCAAAGAAAAATATTGAAAACCTAAACACAATTCAAAGTTCTGGAGATCATTGTGTAATGTTGCACAACCAGTGTCACACATGTCCACACTGTGCTGCAGCCTGTTACACTGGTTTATGTCCCCGGTGACACGTAACATCATTTCAATCTGATTGGTATGCCAAGAGCTGGATTATGGGACATGTCAGCAATGTTCGCCATCTTTCTTCCCTCTTTTCCCTTCTCCTCTTCGTCACCCTCCCTTAAAAAGCCAACTTTCCCCCAACATAAACCCCAATTTTTCAGCTCATTCTGACAAAGATGCTGTTTTGGCAGCATCATGCATTTCCCTTCTCACAAATTCAGGAAAGCCCTGCTTGAGAAAGTGGTATATAGCCAGAAACAGACCCTCACTCTCCAACCTAATTAGAAGCCTTCACTGTTTTGCAGTTTCAAGAGGACAGAAACCCAAGGCAGCTGGATGGGAATACGAACCATACCATGCTCAGCTTTCTCATATTCATTCAGCAACCAAGATCCATCTGTTTGTCATCATCTGCAATACAGGCCGAGACAAAGTGCTTTGTTAATAGGGTGTGTGTGAGAGAAAAGTCATAGGGAAGTGCCCTAAACTAAGTGATTTCTGAAAGTAATAGCTACAGAGTGTATACCACACAGTAGCGCTGCTCTAATGCATATTTTTCTTCAGTCATTGCCATTAACTGCTTGTTTTTGCTGGCAAGACTCGAAACCAAAACAGAAGGGGTGGCAAAGAACCTTCTCTAGTTAAGAGATACTGGTTCCTAAGTTCCACAGTATTTTAAGTTAAGCTTTATAAAAGGTGATGCACAAAAGTATCACTACTATTTTGCCGCCATCTAAGAATAGAGAAAGCAGAAAAAGGATGAAGAGGATTTACCTAATTCAATTAAAGATGCAATCTTTCTTCTAGAGAAGTAGAGAGATTTGAGCCCCATGCAAAGATTTCAAACCTCTTTTCACTTTATCATTTTAGCAGGTAATAAAAAGTGAAATAAGTATTTATGTAGCTAAGAGAATGTAGATGCAAACACATGCACACCAAAATAACTAGGTAAAAACTCCATAAAAGCATATCCAGGCCCATGCATGCTCAAGGATTTGAAAAATGTGAATTCTAACTTTGATTCATTTTTCCTGTAAGGAAAATAGGGTTTGTCATATATTTTCAGAACAATAGGTCCTTTTTCCATACGCATAACAGTTGCACCTATGATTACATACATTAATTCCAAAGCATTAATTAGCTCAAAAATCCTTCATCACCCTTACTCAAGTTCCTCTGCTTCTAAACTATCAAGTTGTATACTGTCATATATGACTAACTACTGCATATTATTTAGTAGCTGGAGATTGTGCTTTTAGGCCATAATCCTATTCTATTCAGCACTGTATGAAAAGGAGGAAGAACCAGGAGATCACACCACCACATTTCACATAGACACTGTGGAAATGCAGCTGAGCTGATGCCACCAAGCGATGCCCCACTCTGAGACAGACTGTATATTAGATCGATTGAGTGCTGCAGATTCTTTGCTGCTGAAAAAGCAGTGGTTAAAAAGACAATCACCACATAAAATAAGTAAATATATGTATATTTTTTTAAATTAGCAATATAAGAGGATGTCAGAGTTCTTTCTGCTGTCACCCACCTGCACATAGACACCGGACTCGCTTCAAGTTTGGTGAGTGTACAGCGCCACTTGGAACATGGGACAAAAAGCTGGAAGCATGGTAACTGGGGGAGACTCTGAAGCACACAAAATGGGATTGAATCAGCATGAGTCTTTCAGTCAGGTCTCCTCAAAGTCTCTGTAGCTCAGAAATAGAGACATCTCACAAGCAACGCCCTCTTTAGTTTAAAATCAAAGGTTATAGGGTGATTTTTTTTCCTGTTGCCCTTGTTTTCAGCTTTCAGAAATTTAACAACGTTCTGCACTACCGAAGAATTCATTCATCATCTTGATTTCTTGCCCCTCCCATTGTAAGTACTATTCTACTACATTTTGCTAACTTATGTACAGTTGCGGTTCTCGACAGGCTCATGGAAGGCTGTCTGGAGGCAAACAGACACTCTGGTAACTCAAGCAAATTATTTCACCCAGTACCAAAGGTTTGATATGTATGCTTATTTTATAAAAGTTTATACGCATCTCATAAAAGATAACTATAACAAAAACTAGCAGTTTCCTTTTCTGTACATGCAGACAGCTCAACTTTGGCTTACTTTGCTAACAGAAGCTCAAATAACTGAGTTTGGAGTCAGAATAGAAATAAAAGCTCAAACTGGATCTTTTCCAACAGGACCTTAACCCGGAAGAATTACAGTAGTCTTGTGACTACTGTAAGAAGTTATAAGCCAGAAGTTATATAACACTTGCCATTGCTGACAATGTCACAGTTTGCTCTAAGAACTTGATCAGCATGCAAGGTGATTTACACAGCAGGTTCAAACTCCCATCTATTATTGGAACAGATGACCCCAGCAAGACAATCACTTTATTTCATAAATTCATGAAGTTTAAAGCTAAACGCAACTGTTGTGTCACCTAAGATTCTACAGTCTGCATAAGAGGCCATGTAATCACAGTTACCTCTCTGCTCAGCCCGGCAGCTTGTGTTGGTTTAAGCATCTCCTTTGAGCAGCCCTGACCTGAAAAAATCAGGAGCTGGTGAATTTATCACTTCGCTTGATAGTTTATTATAGCAGTTATTAAACCTCGCTGCTGAAGATACATGCCTAACTCTTTGAGCTTTCTGGTTTCAAGTTCAGTCTTGTGACTCATCTTGCTAAATTACAGAGCCCCTTAGTACATATTTCCTCTCCACAAAGGCACTGTAGTCAGGTTGCTCCTCAACCTATATTATGATAAGCTAAATATGTTGAATTCTTGATGTCTTTCTCTCCGTGCAAAACTCAAGCCTTTAAACTAGCTCTACAGATTTCTGATCTCTTCAGTCTTTTTACATCCTCTTAAAAGCACAGGCAGGCAGAGGGTGTGCTGTACTCTGGTGCTGGTCTCACCACTGTTGTTCATACATCAAGGATTACACTAAGACTCTCACCCCCTCTGAGCTCCAAATTCTTTCCCAGATATGTTTTATGAGATACAAGTCCCATTCATGAGTGAAAACCTCAACTTTTTGCTCCTAGGTAAATAATTTGTCAGTTGAGTACAGCAGGGCACATTTTGTTTGAAGGGGACCCGCTCCTTAAGCTGTCCACATCATTCTGAAGGACAGCACTCCTTTCACTGTTGCTTTTCTTTCCCTTCTACATCCTTTTCATAGGCACTAAGGGAGGCCAAGGCTTAACACCATACAGGTTATGTCCAACCAGCATGCCCAGGGATCAAGACATTTGGTTCTCTCTCTATTCATGCATGAAGGAGATGGGTCTGACTCCTGACTGGCCATAGTCACACTCACCAGGCACGAATACGACCTCTTTTTAGTAAAAGAGGTAAAGAATAGGCTTAGCATTTCTCCACAATCATTGGTCCCTACTTATTAGTCACAGTCGCCAATAAAATTGTCATGTGAGGAAACAAAAAAATGCCATCTCACTCCAACTGACATGTTCAGGCACGAATCTGGCCACAGACATATCAATCTCTTAGATTTGTGTATCTTGTTTGCTAATGACCAAGAAATCTTCTCCACACCCCCAGTGACTGTACAATGCCGGACAGATGTGGCATTACCAAGAAAGGGGCTTTGGGCTCTCTTGCAATGAATTTTGCCATACACTCACAAATAGAGAATAATACGGCCAAACAGGCAGAGCAGCATTTAGCTTCAGCAAGGTGACAGGCAAGGACCGCTGACGCTATGCCTGGTCTTGCAGCAGGTCTTGTTCATGAGCATGGGTTCATTAGCTTAGTCAGGGTGTGTCACAGGAGGAAGCAGAGGTGAAAGGAGCCATGGCACTGTCAGAAGGCATTAGGATCCTTTTGTGCTGAGGGTGGTGTAAAGAAAGAACAGAAGGAAGGAAGGAATAAGACACCTTGAATCAGGTTTGTGCAACAAAATTTTTCATCATAATTTCCTGGGCTGCATGTCCTCGCTCAAAATCCAAAGCAACAGTTCTAGCTACCCAGAAACAAACCACAGCTGCAGCAAAGAAAAAATAAAACTAAAAAGAAAAGAAAAAGCAAACAAACAAAAGATAATTCCCTCTTCATCTTGTGCAAGGCGTTTAATTGGGGATTATATTTAAACAAACAGCCCTTTACAGCCCACTGCAACAGTCTTGACACTTTTCCATTCAGCCTCCACTTGAGTTGCCACCGAAACCACCATTAAATGGCAACGTACTTTGGATTAAAGGAAATAATCTCCTATTTACTTTGCATTGCGGATGACTTGGGGAGGAAAAGCACATTCTGACAGCTGTTTCCATTTCATTGTGCTTTTTTGTTTGTTTTTGAAAAAGAGAAGGTCATTTGTTTTCAATTTGTCTGTAAATAATAGAGAAAAACACAGCTGAGGGGCCCAGTGTGATTTTTATAGAAAGTTCATTTTTAGAAATGTGATAAGCTTATAACCACATATGTTTGAAATCACAGCAATGTAAAATACAGAAACTTTAAAAAAACCCTGCTTGTCAAGCAATCTAATATTTATTTTATCTGGCACTTACAATATTTCACAAATGGTGCTGTGTTGGGGGCAACTTTGGACCTAGATTCTGAGCACATGAAGAAATACCTTACAGACCTTCAACAAGGTGCTGACCCAGAAGACACTCCAATCCAGAATACACTTCACGCCTAAGTAGCCTCTGTACAGCCAAAAGTCTTGCTTTCCTGGGCAGAGTTCAGGCATGCCGATATGCTAGGACAGGCAGCTATCGCCTGCTAGCGCGAGAAACAAGTGGAGACAGAAGCCATGCAGATACCTGCCACCAACTGCCTGCTACTACTTTAAGGAATGCTTCAGTTTCTCTGTCTGGCAAATGGACTTAACAGATCAAGATCTCACCTTTATGAGGTCAAAACTGTTGTGTGGGGTTTTTTTTTCCCGAGACTGAAAGTGACCTCACAAGCCAACATGAGAATTAATTGGCTCATGTTTATCAAACTGAGTCACGAAGGCAATGGACTACACCTCAATTCTCCTCAAACTGCTTTGGTACAAATTAGACCTAGCAGATCACCAACACCATCAGTGAGGCCTATGAGAAAGACAGGAGCAATATTTTAGCAGGACCTGTTGCAATAGGGTTTTAAACTAAAAGAGGGAGATTTAGACTAGAGAGAAGGAAGAAAATTCTTTACAATGAGAGCGGCGAGACCCTGGCATAGGTTGCACAGCAAGATGGAAGAAGTCCCATCCCTGGAAACATTCCAGGTCAGGATGGACTGGGCTCTGAGCAACCAGGTCTAGTTGAAGATGTCCCTGCTCACTACAAGGGGGTTGGACTAAAAGACCTTTAAAGACCCCTTCCAACTCAAACCATTCCATGATACTCTGATATCTGTTCCTCAGCCCCTAAGCTGGTGATAGTAGCTAGCACAGAGGTAAATCTATTTCCAGATGCATGAGGAAGCCTAAACAAGCCCAGATGATCATCAGAGCACAACGGCAAACCCACTTAACTAGTCCCCTTACTTCTTCAGAAACACTGTATAAAAAATAAAAAAATAAAAAAATAAAAACCCCAACCACCCACAAACAAACACCACAAAAACCACGAATAACACATGAGGAGGGGAGTTATGCCCCTACTGCACCTAGAGAAAATTCCCCAACCTGGAGTGTTTTACCTAACCATTTAGGAGGATTTCTGATCTATAGTACAGAAATCTAAGGAGACTGGAGCAAAACTGGAAGGGGGACAGATATGTAGTTCAAATGTGATAGCAAGTCCTAGAATATTAAGTTCTCTCTTCCCAGTCCTAGCACTACAAAGATTGTTTATGATCCTAGTATGTCCTCTATTTTCCTTAAATACAATCACTTTGTGTCATGCCCATGCTATTTAACTGATGTCGCTGATCTTTTATTCATAACACAGTGTTATAGAATATTTCTGTTCTGACTTGAATTTTAAACGTAAGGAGATGAAGCCATTGGAAATGGCGTTCCTGGACAAAGGCTGTTCTCAGCTTGCATCATCTCTTGTGAAAGCTACAGGAAGCCATTAATAAACAGAAAGGTTCTATTACAGAGGCTCTGGCTGCTACCTTGTAAGGTTTTCCGCAGAACCAGAAATCCAGCCTGTTTGTATCAGCACAGTGCCTGGAAACGATACAGTGTGCAGCCTGGAGAGCCTCCTAAATCTTCATAGGAGAGAGGTTGCACTTCCTATATAAGGAAGCAGGCTCTGTATTAAAGGAAAAGTTACACTTACGGGAAGGCTTGAGGACATGAGAACACTTCCCATCAGACCAGTTAGCTGGAGCCACCTGTCTAACATGGGAAATACTCATAAGACCTCACAGGAATGACCAGGAAGGAAAAAGACAAGTTCACAAGGGGCTCAAGACAGCACAGCAATCATCTCTTTCCTGTCATGTCCATTTCCTTTCATCAGCGTCATATTCCTCCTGTAAGAGCAACGTGAGATGCAGAATAGCCTACAGATAGATTCCAATTAAATATATATACATGTTTCCTAAAGTTAGAGTGGGCTTGTGCCCCCAGTTAAGGTGTCTGTTCTCTCCCTATGGCCTGCCTGGTTGATAGGATGGATTGCAGATTATATCATACCTAGACCATCAGAGAGACAGAAGAATAACTGCTGTGTCCACAGCCTTCTCAGACTGTCCTCCAGGTGCTCTGCTGGCAGCAGGCGTTGTGGCTCCCCAGAAAGGCAAACAACGCGCTTTACTGTAAAAATGTTAGTAGACAACAAGTCATTTCAAGAATATGCTCTGTTCAGAGAAACACATGGAATGGGCCACTTTATGAAACAAGGCGCTTTTTTTTTTTTTTTTTCCACAAAGGAAATTCTGCAACTGCTCTCACTGGACTTAATCTTGATTGCACTTGCTTTGACATCAGCCAACAGTAACTTTGCTGAAACCCAAGGGGAGTATTTTAGCAAAGTGCATTAGGGCAGGTGGTTGCCTAAAGACCTCAGCCCCCCAGTGATTTAGAAACACTGAATCAAAAATCACCTCCCACAATCTACATGTTTGTAATATATTGATTCACATTGCCCACATACACGCCCTGGGAGGACATGACAGATTTACTCTCGTCATCTTTTACCACTCCTTAAGGAAAATATGTAACCAGCATCCCACCTGTCACATACTGAGTCACCTCCCAGTTAAATACATCTCTTATTTGTATTTTTTCTGTTCAACAGATAAACATGTTTCGTTTGTCAGCACAGCTCACTTCCTCAGAAAAAGAGCTGCAGGTTGTGCTGTAACAGAATGGTAATCACTCACCAAAACACTTGCTGTAAGACATATGCTTATACTGTATCCCTAGGAACAATAAGAAGCACTGGGACCAATTTCAAGCAGATGCTGCAGGGAGGGGGTCCTCTTAGACAGAAAAGGAAAGGAAAAATAATTCATTTGGCGTGGTCACCTGTTTTGTCATAGTCAACGTCCTGCTGTCATGCAATAATTTAATACAGCGGATGGAAAGCTGTTAATGAGTCACTGCACCAGGCTTCTGGGTGTCACAGGAACACGTAAGCTCCCTGTGGACCTAAGCTGTTCGCAGTATCCCACAGGTACTAGGTCCCTACGCTGGCCAGGAGGTCTAAAGCAGGAGCTGATCGCTGCACAGTACAAGCCTCATCCACGTGCGAGGCCATTTGCACCACACTGCCCATGCTCACCTTGGTGACATGCTGCCATTCCCCTCCCAAAACCGCTCAAGCACCTCCTGTCGCTGCTAACTATGAGTTGCAAGCAAAGATTTTGGCAGCTTGCCTACAGGGGTAACAACTCATGCTCTTGTGATAGGAACTGCTACAGTGAATATTTATAACTCCTATAGGACATACCAGGAGGGGTAAAATCCCAACAGCATTACACGTGCTACTATTGAATTTTATTTACTGAAGTTTTTTTTTTTTCCCAAGAATCTTCACACACCAAGCCTCCTCCACACATGATGGGACATTATTTTTCAATTCACAGGTGGGAGCAAAGTTTAAGGATCTACTTGAGCTCATGGAGCAATCTGACAACAGAATCTGGAGCGAGTTTGGCGCTCCCATTATCTTGACTTTGTGCTTTAATCAAACTTTATATAAGGCCAAGGAGGCCCAGGAACTGGCCATATTACGTCTAATGTCAGGAACTAATTACAAAGGCACCAGTGGTTATTGTTCTTGCTAATACAACTCCAGTCTGATAGACAGTTATTTGACTGAGGGCTGGTTCAGAAAGGAGCCATAAATTGATAATACCCACATTACTACAGGAACCAAGAACTTAATCTCTGATGGTTATTTCCCAAAGTAAATATTTAAATAAACTAACATCTAAAAAATAATAAAATGCAATTAGAGATAAGCAAGGTTATGAAAGTTATTCTCTCATAGGTTGCAAGAAATTGTATTTCCAACCCCCCTTCACATACGATGTGATTAAAAAGTCACTGTGATAGAAATAGTCATTATAATCTAAGAGCAGGTTTCCTCCTAATACCAAAAAGCATTTCCTGTAATGGGAAATCGTCAACAGACCCACGTGGTGGCGAAACAGGGTTGGTTTATTTTTGCACTGTCTTTAAAGAACATTTAGATATCCTGTCAATATATTTGCACCTGCTTACAACACCCAGATTGATTTGCCACAATGGAAGCCTCCAAGCTACTCCTTAGAACAGGTGCATCTCTTACCCAATAATCCAGAAGGCATTATGAACCCACATACGTCTTTATTCTTGCCTCTTTTTTTCTTTCAAGATGAGAAAAAGTAAATTTTTCTGCCCTAAAAATTTCCTAATTATTATTCCTCCATTTCAAAAGTAAACAGTCACCATTAATCTGTCTGTTGTATCTTTCGTTTATCATAGAATCATAGAATGGTTTGGAAGGGACCTTTAAAGGTCATCTCATCCAATCCCCCTGCAGAGAGCAGGGACATCTTCGACTAGACCAGGTTTCTCAGAGCCCAAACGGATCTGACCTGGAATGTTTCCAGTGGCTTCTACCACCCCTCTGGGCAACCTGTGCCAGGGTTTCACCACCCTCAATGTAAAAAAATTCTTCTTTCTCTCTAGCCTAAATCTCCCCTGTTTTAGTTTAAAACCATTGCCCTGTCACAACAGATCCTGCTAAAAAGCTTGTTCCTGCCTTTCTTATAAACCCCCTTTAATTATTGAAATGCGACAATAAAGTCTCCCCAGGGCCTTCTCTTTTCCAGACTTTCCTTTAAGTTCTTTAAACCCTCCAAAAACAACATACTAAGAAAAAAATTTAAAAATTCATAACAAAGCATTTTAGTCCCATCAGTAGGGAGCAGAGACTTCAGTGAATCTCAGCAAGGTAGGTCTGTAATCTGCCCGCACTGCGTCTGAACTCGGGGAGGAAGAGGAGGAGCACAGGCTGCAGCAGGTGCAGTGCTTCAATTCACAAGCGCAGTGACCCTCCGTAGGAGCATGGCAGGAATTTCAAATGGGATTAGCCACCCAGACAAGGGAAAGGTCACACTTGACATTTCCACTGGAAATTCTAATGCAAATAGACCTCTGATACTCTGACATTTTTTTTTTCACACACATCTAGCAGCCATACATATGTAAAAGGAAAATGATAAAACGTGATGACTAATTTATGTAAATCTCATAAAGGCAATAACACCAAGGGCTGACTACATAGAAACATTAGTCAGACAAAGGAGCATGATATTACTGTATTCCTCTTTTATTTGCTACCATTTAAAATTGGTTTATTTTGATAGGGTTGTTATTTGTTTAGCTTTCAAAAAGTGCTCAGTGCTGCACAAGGAGTAGCCTTGCTTGTAGTAAGGAGCATAGTTATTTCTTGGCTTTATTTTGAATGGTTTTGGTTACTGCAGTGAGGGTAGGATGTGACAGAGGTAGAGGGAGATCCTGAGAGAAGCCTTATTTTGTCATCTAGGAAGCCAGTAATTTTAAAAATTTAAGGGTGAGGTAGGCTATAACACCCTGTAAAATCCTGGCCAAACACCCAAGGAAAGTGTGAACTTCTGGAATTAGACCCCAGTGCAATTCAAGTAGGATACTTACAACCTATATGGAAAATAGTTCTTCTTCAGCAAAGCTTTACTCACCTCAAGGAGCTTTAACAAGCACACTAAGCGATGTCTGGCTGCTTCCAGACCTTGCACCATTGGCTCACAGTTACGGCTATTTCTGCGATGCATCTTGATAAGCAACTTTCTGGTCGCAGTTGTATTGAGTAGTCACCAAATTAACCAGAACACAAGTTGGGTAATCTACGTAAAGAAGAAAAATCAAAGGTATTAAACTAAACAGCAGCAGATGAGATGGATGTTTTGATCGTCATGCTTTTATTGTTATTTTACAAAGCATTGAGGTATCTGCAAGAGCCTACCAATATGGGTAGGAAAATAAGTCAAAGCTAAATATAAAGTAGGGAAAACCCAATGCTGTCAGAGGCCTTATTCAAAGTTTTATTTTCCATGCAACTAAGAGCAGACTTTACCCTGCTTACTGTCATCTCCTGTTCTATTTCAGTACATTTATTCCCTCTTTAACATCATTTCTGAGGGCAGCACCTCATTTTCCCCAGCAGGGGAAAACATTTATTAATCTCCTTAAAGCTTGTTTATTTTTCTTAAGGGTAATTACCTGCCCGCAATGACTTAATTTTGTTTATTACAGGTTTTAAAATGACAGGTTCATCTGAAACCGGAAAACAGTGATACTTTAGCAACAATAAAAGGCCACAATCTCGCAAGCACTTATGCATATGCTTCATGTTTTGCATGTAAATAGTCGCATTGACTAAATCCCAGTTCCTTGAAAGGGAAGAAAAGGCTGAAAGGGAATCATTGTTTTCCCAGGCAAACAGTGCTGGAGAAGAAAGGAACAAGTTAGGAATATAGAAAATTAACTCATTTCCCATCTCCCACCACATGCACCCATGAAGTCCTGAAACTCGTGAAATGACTTGAGGTATCTGAAGTTTCTTCTGTATGCAACATAGTTTTGCAGTGTCTTAATGCTTTATAATTTTCTAAGGCAATTTATTTAGGCAGACCTAACATGGCAAAAAACTTTAAAATATTATTCAAGACAAAATACTGTGAGCAAGCGAAGACCAGCTCTGATACTGAGCTTCCCTGAAGTATTTTTAAACTAGAAAAAAAAAAAATCAAACAAACTATCAAGAAAAAAATGTATTTGAACACTTTAGAAATTAATTAATTCATCCCACACTCCCCCTAAGCTTCCCAGTTAGCTCCATCCTACTTTCCTCCGTGCTGGATAACCACAAGTGTGTCACACAGAATCATAGAATATTCACGGTTGGAAAGGACCTCCTAGATCACTGAGTCCAACCATACCCCGCGACAACAAAAACCTAAATACCCTGATCAAACACAAATTCGAAAAACACAAAATAACCCCCTACATGCCTGCCTCTAGAGCACATCCTGAAGCACTATGTCTACATGTTTCTTAAATACCTCCAGGGATGGTGACTCAACCACCTCCTTGGGAAGGCTGTTCCAGTGCCTAACCATTCTTCTTGTAAAGAATTTCTTCCTAATATCTAATCTAAACCTCCCCTGCAGCAACTTCAGATCATTTCCTCTGGTTCTGTCATCAGTTACTAAGGAGAAGAGGCCAACACCCACCTTTCTACAATCTCCTTTCAGGTGGTGTCGCTTCAGTTAAAGTCACTCTAGGCTAGAGCTGGCAGGACTGATCTAAACAACATAGCTGCTGCAACTGGTGACACTACAGTCGCATCAGGGCTGCACCCAAATTGTAACACACCAGGACATGAAAGGGCACTTAGACCAAGCAGGGACAAGACGAGGATAAGCAGCCCAGCCTGACCAATTTCCACCTGCGCACAAGAAATCTCCTGGGTGCCTTCTCTAGCGAAAGAGGAGGAGCAGCTCATAAGCCTTGACCAGAAGCCCCCCTCCCAACAGAGGATGGGAAAGATCAAGCCTCAGTCCAAGAGATACCTGCTGCTTGAGGCTTTCCAGAGCCAGGCAGCATGCAGTAAAAGCAATTCAACAGCCAGCTTGACATGGGAAAACCTGCAGCAAAGCTGTGGTGCTGGAGGCAGGCAAGGAAGTGTGCTGAGTGACATCAAACCAAAATGCAGGTAGCCACTGTGCACCATTAGTGAGCTAACAAGGCACAAACTATGACTGTGCAAGTAAGCACCAGCTTCTAACAAGATAGAATTACTTTAATAAGGATATAACCTTTGATTTATGCTTTAAGAAGGATATAATCCTTGATTTAGGGCATGAAATGACCACTTGTTGATGTGGGTTAGAGCATGACTTCCTCTGTGAGCATGTTATGAGAGGCGCCTCAGGGAGCAGCTAGGTAAGGTAGCCCACATGAAAGCCCACACTGCTGTGGGTAGCTTGCTGAAGTTTCAGCTGGCTTGCCTGTCACTGTGCCACCACACTGCAGCCAGAAGCATTGACATACATTTAAGACCCTTTGTGTGTGATCATCCTGAGAGAGCCGTGGGCTGTAGCCCAGCCTGGTGGCCCACAATACATAGTCAGCTGGTAAAGAGTTGCCACTATCTGTGGAAAACCATCTGAAAACACACACAGACAGCTGGAAACAACATTACTAATAGTCATGGGCATCTTACTGGCTAACGGTGACAAAGACATTAGGAAGTGGAAATAGCCTTATATTAACACGTACGTGGGTTCCTGCACAGGACGATGAGAACTAGATATGCTGCTGTGCCTCTTACTGGGTTGTTTTTTTCCACTTGATAAAAAGTCATGAACTGCTCTGAAGTTTCTTCTGGTATTATCAGCTGCTTTCAGAGCTGACTAAGTAACATGCTGCCATCACTGAACCCAAAAGAGAAATCTGTCAAGTGAAAAGAATTAAAATAAATGTGCTCACATGAGTTTTCCAATAGTTGTTCTTCATCATTTCTCATTTATTAAAAAAAAACAACCAAACAAAACAAAACATTAAAATAAGTAGTATCCTGACCTCACACAAATTAGAAACTACATAAAAATAATTTAGACTGGAACTACTTCTTTGGAGTTCCTCACAATCTAAATTTGTTTAAAATTTATATTCCTTCTAGTGGCAATAACTTGGGCATAGGGGAGAAGATGACAGAGCAGTAGTCTAATTGAAGTTTCTTATAATAGCTGATGCAATCTCTCTGCTTCTCAGCTGCACTCAAGCTACCACCTGACATATCTTTCAAAGAGTGCAATGAAATCTATGCAAACATTTCAGCATTTCTTACTGCCCACAAATAACATTTTAATGGATAAAATGGGTGTGCAAGGGAAAATACAGGGTATTGATTATGAATATTAAGCAAACTGTTCCTCATGGAGGAATTTTACAATATCTAAGAGTGGTGAAGCCAACAGGCTTGTATAGCAGACTGACCCCAGAGCACTACAAAATTTTCCACCCCTGTTGTTTTAGGGTTTGCTTCAGGAAATTGAAGTGAAATACTAGAGGATATTTATCCCAGTGTCACACACCCAAAGACCAGCTCCTTTGCCATCCAGACACTTCAGAGTAAAAAAGAATCCCATCTGAAACTTACATGACTGTGTAGTTGTACAATCCCATGATGTAGTCCTTCTTTAGGACCTAATTTAATTCTAAATATTTCTAATTATTTCAACAGGATTGGGGTAAAGTCCCTGCATGCATACACCAAGTGCAGATCCTCATTTTAAGACATGCTGGGCATACACAATCAGCAGTCAGTCTGATCTTACCATTGCCCTGTAACACCGCAGTCAGTCTAAAAACATCCTGGGGTTTATATGCAAATATAGATATATTTAGTCAACTCGCAGATTTATTTGGATCTTTTTGTGTGTGTGTATCTATGGTGATGCTTGTGTATGTACACATTCGTGCACACACAAAAACTCAATTAAATCAGCCAGGGACTCAAGTGGCTTTAACACTGCTTCTGAAGAGGAACTTCGGTACGGCGTGTGGTACTACCAGTACAGAGCTAGCAAAAAAAACCCCAACAAACAGCCAAAAACAGCAAAACAAACACCAAACTCCACAAACAAAATCCCCAAAAAATCCAGAACTCAAAACCCCACCTAGTTTAGATCTTCTATAGGAGTGAAAGCAGAAGTTTAAACCTTTAAACGCTGACATAGGTAGAAATCAGGAACCAGAACCCAAATTTGCAGTATATACATTATATAGGTATTTTGACCTGAGATGTGCAAAATTAGCTACTGCCAACATTGCCAGTTAAAGTTAGGCTCACTGTCAAGTTATTACATTCAAAAATCTTTAGCATCAGATGAGAAAAATCGAAAGGGAGCTCCAGTAAGTCGCAAATAAATTACCTGCTGCACTTGGAGAACAGTTAAAGAGGAGGGAAAAAAATTAGCAAAAAAGACCAGCAAACAAAAACTACTCCAACCGTCAACAAATCAGCTTCATGAAGCCACTCTTGCCTGCTAAATCAGCATGAACTGCCTCCTGTTTTCATGTTGACAGCCCAAGGCTACATCTCTCCCTTGCTGAAATAACAAAGCCAGTGTCAAGCATGACCCACAAAGCTTCTGGTCATGCAGGTGCCCTGACAGAGAGCACTTCAGGGTTTATTTTAGAACTTACTAAATACATTGTTCTTAAGTGTTTTAGTCTTGAATTGAACATTTTATACTCTAAGAGAGCAACTAAATGCACAAAAAAGCGAGATAACTCTTTTTCCTTGGGTCCTTCTGAAAGTCTGTGAAAACACATGGATGGTTCTTCTATGGAGAGGTATGTAGGACTGAAAACCTTCGTATCTGGACTAACTGGTATTACTTAGCAAGTAATTCTTTAACAGACTTTAAAGGGGAAAGTACTGCAAAACATAAGCAAACACGCACCTAAGAGAAATGCCTCTAAGTTCAGGAGCACTATCACTGTTTGCACAAACCATATTTAACCTACTTGCCTGATTCACACAAAGCACATGCAGAGTGCACACACACACTGAAAGCTTTAGATCACCTGGTTAGTTTGGGTTTTTTTCCCCTATAGTTTCTCTGCATCATTTTATTTATATTTAATGGGAAGCTGTTGATTTTTCCACACTTCGGTACATGTTGTCCTGTGCTGAAGCCTTACTACATGACACTTAAACCTGACTCTGCAATCAGAAGGATTATTTACTTCGACAGCTCTACTGCAATGCCGTTCACCCCAGTAACCACTTGCTTCACATGCACTGATTTGTCTTAATAACCAGGTATCACTAACCTGCTTGTTTTAGGCAGTAGAGCATGAATTTCACTGGCTTCTGAGTCGCAAAATTCTGACAGAAATCAGTTGCCCCTGTGACTACCAGTAGGCAGCCTGACAGAAACACACAGATCCTTCACCTTCCTCCCCAAATGCCTTCATCACGTGCATAGTACTTTTAACATAATAGATCATAAAATTATTTGGGCTGGAAGATCATCTAGTTCCAGCCACTGTGCCATGGACAGGGACCCCTTCCACTAGATCAGGTTGCTCCAAGCCCCTTCCAGGGATGAGGCATCCACGACTTCTCCAGGCAACCTGTTCCAGTGTCTCACCCACCCTCACTGTAAAGAATTCCTTCCTAATATCTAACCTAAATCTCCCCTTTTTTCAATCTAAAACCAGTTACCCCTCATGCTATCACTGCCCCCCCCACCTCCGACAGAGTCCCTCCCCAGCTTCCCCGCTGCCTGCTTTAGGTACTAGGCCACAATGTGGTCTCCCCAGAGCCTTCTCTTCTCGAGGCTGAACCACCTCAGCTCCCTCACCCTGTCCTCACAGGAGAGGTGCTCCAGCCCCCTCGTGATTTTTGTTGTCTACTCTGGACCTGCTTGAGCAGGTTCATGTCTTTCTTACCAAAAAATGTTCAACCAAAAAGCCTTAACAACATTACTGCACACTTCTGCTTGCAATTGTGATTTATAAAAAAAATATTAAAAAAAAAAGTGAGGCACAGAAAGAATGCATGTGGTATGGTGCAAGGTTAGAAACTTTATTTCAGATGCTTGACCTAAACAAAATAACCGATACTGTTAAATATTTTTTAATTCCCTGTATAGCATCTGGCCTGTGTTACAGTCGTGAGAGTCAGGAGGAGCTCCCGTGCCCAGGTGAAGGTACCTGCCCAACTCACTGCAATGGTGGCATCTTGGCTGAGCACTGTTCCTCACCAGGTCCAGGTTTCCAGCAGCTGCAGCCCAGCCAGGGAATAGAGATTGCAAACTGTGGTCATGAGACAGAACGTGTCCAATTCACACCACAGACATCCACGGTGTTTACCAGATGCAGGAGTGGCCTTGACAGAACTAAAAGCTGCTGATGAATCAGTGAGTCCAAGAGAGATGATATTTCATTTCTTTAAAAAGGTTACTATTTAAGGGTGGAGTGTAGTGCACACCAGTAACTAAGGGATTGTGGTAACCAACAAATTATCCCCTACAGAAAATTCCTACAGAATTGTGTAGTGACAGATCCCAAAAGAAAAGGTCCACCAGGGCAAAAGAAAAAAAAAATAATACAAACCACCAAACATAAAAACAAGCAATCAAAATCCTGCAGAACAGTGATCTTTCTCCTTTAACTTATACAGGACTGGAAACCAGATGTATTCCCTTTTTATTTATTTTTTTATTTTGCCAGTCTGCTAAAGACAAAGCAGTCATGAACACATATTGAAAATCTAAGTTAAAAAAACCCCAGAAACCAAACAACTCAGCTTTCTTGATGATAGTTTTTGGATCACTGAATAACCTACACGGTAACAGCTCCTCTCTTGCTATTTCTAAGTCAGTCCAGATCCAGCTGGATGGGAAAGATGAGTTTGGGATTTGTTTGGCTTGGTTTTAGGCTAAAGCTCAAGGATAGTTTATCTATGTATTTAGGAAGGATTTTCCCACCCCTGCAAATACAAAATAACGTAATAATATGCTTATATTTAACAGAAAATAATGTAATAATATAGAACTGATATGCTAAGTGAGGTACAATGCACAATCAGTTCTAAGGCTGGGGGGTTAAATTTCTCTACAAACATCTATTTTTCTCCTTGCTGCATTTTACAGAATTTCCTTAACCTTCCTTAAACAACACCTCTTTATAGGTAACTGGGAAGCTGCCTTTTGGAAAAGAGAGGCATGAGCCCTCCAGGGGCTTGAGAGCATCTCCCCAGAAATAACTCCCCTGGCCACCCTGCCAACGAAACACAAGAGATTCAAAGCTCAACACCAGCTGGGCTTCCTGGTTTTGGGACAGGTTTTAGCTTACCTGCCTGCACAGCCAGGCACAAAAACCCTGCAAAAGAGAACCAAGGAGGAGTTTTGCTCCTTGGAAAGGCACACACACGTCTTTGTATCTGTGCATGAGATAATATAAAAACCAAAGCAAAACACAATTTGTTGTGCAGTTTATGAAAAGGAAATGTTTTCCTATAATTACTCATGGTCCGTGAGGCTGCTTTATATAAAGCCAGTCCTCCCTACCCCCAGCCGTCCCACATGAAGCCTTAACCGGACGAAAATTTTGCAAAGCCTCGCATTGTTCTCCCTGACACCGGATCAGCGAACACAAAAAAGCAACTGCCAGCTCAAAAGCAATCCGGCGATAGAGCCTGGTGCTATCTAATCAAGGGCAAAAGGTCACTTCCGAACAACTGGGCAATAAAAGATTATTTCCAGCCGCAGAACAGAAAGGCCCAGTGGTGGATGCTTGAAAGAGGGGGAGTGGAAGGAGGGCAAAAGGGCTCCCGTCTGTGGGAGGAAGTACATTGAATAAAGCCAGCAGACGGGAACCATCTGGCTTTGTGCATGGTCTGTTCTTCAGAAGAGAGAGAAAGCCCCCTCAGCGGGGCCAGTGACTCCGTGCAATGATTCAAACTTTTCTCTTCTTTCTTTTTTTTTTTCTTCTCCCCTCAATTTAAAAGCGGCTTTCCCAGGCACCAAGCAATTGGGAAAAGGGAACTTTCCCAACGGGCGGACGTGTCTTATCAAGTGCTAGCTGCAAGACAGAGCCCGCAGTTTAATTTGGTCATGATCGATGGCTCTTATCAGGGAGCAAGGCCTGTGGATAACCAGATGGGGCTTTTTTTGTTTGTTTTGTTTAGTTTTTAAACATGGCTTCAGAAGAAACCTCCCAGGGACAGAGTGCACTCAAATTCCCAACCCACCCAATGCAGTGAGCTTGGTTGCATTTTTAAACGACAAACAGCATTTCTCAGCACTATCACCTTTATTATGTATACTTCATGCATTTCCCCCCTTCCTCTTGCTCCCCACTTGTTATATGGCCTCATTTGAATGAAAGCAAGAAAATAAAAGGGCCAGATTACATTCAGTCCAGTTGCCATGGCCTGTGGGAGGGCAGAATTGCAAACACTCCAGTACAAATGGTACAATCCCTCCTCCCTCCCTTCACCCCTGCAGTTGGCCTACATGTCCTCACTTTCCCTCACTACGTGGTTCGCACCAGAGGCTCTTGGCACTCGATGGCGAGGAGCTGAATCTATTCAAGCTCCCAGACACCTCCTCCGTTCACTAGTGAATTAACTTTAAGCATGCAAATCACACTAATCCAGAATTCAGAGGAGAGGAAGTCAGGAGGGTTCCCAGTGCTCTGGGAAATATTTTTCCTTTCGGGAAGGGAAGAGGAGGAGAGGGGAGGGTCATTGCACTCTTCTTTACAGCTCACTGCAGGTCACTCTGGCTCATCTCAAAGAAAGTTTAGTTCAGAAGCTCAGCTTGACATTCATTGGTTTCTAAATCTGAACCTCTTGAGCAATTGTCCCAGCAAGCCCAAGGACTGGGGCCTGAGCAAATACCCCCCTACTAATCATGCTGTAGTAGGGGGGAAATGAAGCGGTTAAATGTCCAGTTTATCAACAAAAAACAACAACTGAGCCTTTGTCCTAACGGGGTGCATTAGGAAACCGTTCGGCAGAGCTCATCTGTACAAGAAACCAAGGCAGCTGGGAAACACCGACATATGTTTTAGAGAGATCTATGAAGACATCAGATGAGAAAAATACTCCTTACACTGGTTTTCTGCAAGGTCACCTTCAAAAAGGAAGAAAAACTTGAGAATTCTGATTAAGCTTGACACAGCTTGACACTTGAGGGGCTTTGTTTTAACAAAAATAAACAAACCCACAACACCAAAAAACCCACAAAGCAAGAGTTAATACTGTCTACCATAGCCTACTTGTTACAGAACAGAAAAACAAAAAAAAACCAAAAAAAACCCACTACCAACAGCAATTTGACCAAATGGTCAAACCAAGGACTGCAAGAGCTGCGTATTTGTTTTCTGCAGCTCTGCAAAGATAAGGCACCGTGCAAAGATACCAGTTTCTGCTATATTCTCAACAAAAGACTCAATATCAAACAGATCGGGAATTGTGGAATATAATTTGGAGACATGAAGCCAACAAAGGAAAACCAAGGAGTTGAAATGGACAGCTATCAAGTGGGTAAAAACCCCAGTGTCACTTCCCTGCACCTTACATTTTTCTGCCACTCAGTATTGATCTATTCTCATTTTTTACCCAACTACGGGTTTCTAATCAGGCACATATTTTTCCTCTATGGATTTTTTGACACTCAGAAGGTGTTGGGAAAGCACAAGCAAAGAACTTTCTCACCATATTCCCTATTTCCTCAAGGGTTAAGCAAAAAGCCCTATCTTGGTGCTCAAAGCAAGGTATATAACCCATACAGCATACATGGAAGCTACATGTCACTTATTCTGCAAACTCAGTGGGAAAACAATCTGAAGGTAGGAAAAAAAACCACAAACAAAACC
>WEIS01083825.1:0-19479 GCA_013389965.1 Todus mexicanus
TTTTCATAGAGGTGTTTTTACTAGCAAAAATATAAGATCTCAATTCTGCAGGCTTTGCTTATCAAATTTAAGCCAAGTGTAATAAAAAGAGTGTTGGACAAACATTTTAACAAGGTATCCAAACACTGTCATTTCCATATTGCACTCCACTAATACCTCTCTCCCAATATTTTCTCCAAAACTTATTTAAGCCATAAAGCCTTGCAAAGATTGCCCACATTTCACAACACACAGTACACAAACTTTAATCTTATTTTACCTTTTTTCTTTGCAAGTACTCATGCAGCTCCCAGTGTCTAGTAAATATTATGCCTTGTCACAGATAACCAGCCATTCAACTAATTGGAGATTTCTATTAAGATTTCTCCCAAATTCTCCCTTCCAGTAGCATTATTCATCCAAACTCATCTCCCTGAAAATAAAGTCCTTCACTTTCTCTATATTATCAATTTCTGTAGGAGATACTGGTATCGTTTTGGATTAAACAAGCAAAAAAAAGCTTTAAGTTTGCAGAATTTATTCACATGGTAAGGTCTTGAAAGCATCTTCTTAAGCCATTGAAGACAAAACTCTGTATCTATTTTAGTGCTGTCAAATACATATTCCTCTTTTCCATCAACTGGCTTTGCTTTAATACCCATATTCAGCTAAAAAAAACCACAACAGGCATCACTGAATATTAGGAGAGAAACTGGCTATCAAAGGAGGAACTTCATTTAAATTTATAATGTATTTCCTATATAAAAACTTCAATATTTAGTTCTTTATCAGAGCATTAAATACAGAAAACCTCATTTCACTTTCATACAGGTTTGTTCATGAGCCACCTGTACAACAAGAAACGATAAGGTGAGCACAAAACCTCAAGAAACAGGCTTTCACTGGCTGTCTATCTGGTGACTTCCATCCGCTGTAGCAATGTTACATTATACCCATATCAATTCTACCAACGGTAATTAATCTAACAGTAAACTTCTCCCAAATCCTCCCTGCAAGAATTTAAAGGTAACTGTTATCTCATAAATCAAAATCCTTGTCTGATTGTCCTGGAGGTCTGTATGTAGAAAGATTGTGCTTACAGAAGTTGCCTGTGGGAGATGCTTCTTGCTTTATCTGTCCCTTTTGTAAGCAAAGATGGACCCAGATTCTGACAGTTCAACCTGCGTGTTGCTTTAAGTCTCCAGCGTAACAGTTTCATATGAACCACGCAGAGTTTTGACTCAGGGGTTTGGTTTTTTGCTCACCTCCATGTAGTGGAGGGAGTGAAATACTCCTAGAGCACATCTTGACATGGCCCCACAGCCCAGCCTATCATAAAACAATCTCTATCAGCATACACTGGCAGACTGCACAGGTTTAAATCACACCAGGAAGCAGTCAGGACAGGTGGCTGCACAAAATATAGGCTTCCAGGGAGCCAAAACCTGACTTTTTGGAACTGATTTTGTTTAAGCTTTCCCTGTCAGCCTCCAGGAACGTCGCTCATTTGAGAAACACCTCTCAGAGGCACAGACTGGCAGGACACTGTGAGCTTGTTTCTAGTACTTGGGTTTTAAAACCATACAGAAATGGCATATATAGTTTCATTGATTAAAAATATTTTTCCCTTCATGTAGGGAGACAGTGTCCTCGCATCAAGATAATGGGATCTAGTGTCTAAATAGTCAGCAATACATCCTTTTGTGAAAGCCGGTGCCAGGGAGAAAGGGCACAATTATTTTAAAAAGTGTTTGCAGGAGAGATTGGGCAGTGTAACTGGTTGGAAATCTCTGCCTTGTTACGCGTATTTAAGAAAGAAAGATGCGTGGAGGCAAGGAAATTGAGGATTGACCAGACCAGATAATGAGACCCAGCTAAAGCTGAAGTCTGACCCAGGCCAAAAAGCAGCAGAAAGTGGAACTGCCATGTCTTGGGAAACAGAGATCACCTCAGCTGAATCTGCTAAGCACCTGCATCTCAAAAGACATCAATAAGGCCCAGGAAACGCAAATGAAGCCTGACCTGTCTCTCCGCCAGATATGAAACCTCCAATTAGGCCAGAGGCCTTGTTGTGGGGCTGTGCAGGTGACACTTGGCCTACACATGTTGTACAGAGAAAGGATTATTATACCTGCTTTTTCTTCTTCTAGACTTGGCAAAAATGCTTCTTTTCACAACTGCAAGTATCTGAACAAGTGCTCCCAGCTTCACACCATCACTGCTTTCCCAGTACAGATAAGTTCAACTAGCAGCACATTCTCCTACTATTTATTCATGCAAACAGCCCGCTGGAAGGGGTCACAGAAGTCATGATCCTACAGAAATAATAGGAGACTGTGCCCATACACAGCCACTGGCATGAGGGGCTGTATTTGCTTTCCCCAGACAAGCCAGAGGATCTTGATATGGGTATGAGGCTTTTCCAGGGACAACTGGGGGTTTATTTTTTATTTTTATTTCTTAAAGACCTGAACTATGCAAAACCTCAAGAGTGATTTAACAGAGGGTTTTCTAAGAGCCAAGCAGCGTGCAAAAACCCCCCACGCTTTAAGAGAAAAAGTATTAAAGTTCAGTGATCTGCAAATAGGGATATATTGTTCTAACCCACACTTATGCAATGGAGCTACAAAGCATTTTGGAGCTTACACTTAAAAGAAAAAACCAAAACAAAACCCAACAAAACACAAACACAGTCCAAAGCTATTGTAGCATCTTCCAAAAATAAAATAAAACAAAAGCTAGAGGAGTTGTGCATGTGTAGAACTGCTCTGCCTGCAGAACCATCCTACCTCCACAGACCCACACTAACAGGCAGGCAGCATCCTGCTAGGCAGCCTCAAGAAATACTGCACTGTGAGAATAACCATTCCTGCTCCAGTTAGCTAGAGCCTTGCCGACTGGAAAATACACAAAGCACCTGCCAACCTGGGTGGATTGGGCATACAGAAGCAGCCTGCGTCTTGAAAGGGATGAAGCAGATCTACAAACCCTGATTTCAACTCTAGTCTCAGCTTTCTCAGGGTTTTAGCTGTCTAACACAGATAATGGTTTTCTTTTCTCCTCCACAATGATGGGGGGCAATAATCTCCAGCCTTACAAAAGTGCTACAAGTAAGAATATTTTTGACATTCCCTCAATGAAGTCAAACATAACAAATGCACAGCCTGTTGTCAGCTCAGTGTGATTTTTATGGCCCAAACTCCACCTGAAGGTTTGATGGTAAGAAACAAATATTTTCCTTGCGAAGCAGCACACTGAAAATGGAAGTAATGGATGCACTAAAGATCTTTAAAACGGCATTATTGCTGTGTTCTGGGTTAATCAGGCCCATACAATTTGGTACAAAATTAATCATCTAGGACTGTAGTAATAAAGTCTCACTTGGAGGCTGCATCTCTGCTTGGCACAGGCCCAGGCAAGCACACTCTGTCGGTTTGCTGAAAAACCATGGGGAAGAAACAGAAATAGTCATCTTCCCTACCCAAGTGCCTCAGGCATTCTCTCCATCACACCAAACAAGGAGACACATCTCCCGTCAGCTTTGCTGGATTTAGTGCAGGTACGAGACATTTTTCTATGCTCTTTCAGTCATGTGGCAACTAAGAGTTTCATTAAAATAACGTCTCAAATTTTGATCACAATTAGCTTTATTTGCTCTTAGTTTTGTTCCCAAAAGGCACACTAGCTACTAAAATAGACAAGGCTGATCTAAAATAAAACATTAACTCTTATTGACTGAATAATTTTCTCATTGACAGTAAAATAAATGCAAACTACATAAAGTGAAACAGTAATGACTTTGTAAAACTTTCAGTAAATTAATATTGGTGCTGTTAATTGCTATTAATTCTAGCTTAGTTATAATTTTTCGTATAGGCAGTTGTACTTTTCACCAAAAATGCCTCAAACTCAGACATGCTCTGTTTCCTATTAATGTCATCTCTAGTAGAGCTGGGGGCACACACAGACTGGAGGCATCTGTTACCCACCAAACAGGGCACTGCACGCTTCTCTGGCTCAGGCAGACAGTGTGCAGGGGTAGGCTGCTGAAGGGGAAAAAAACCCCAACGCATCTCAGTCTCACTGTGCCTCTTATCCCCTTTCAGCTCCACTGAGGATGCCAGAACGCCCTTGCCTTAGCTTTTTGGGAACATCAGGAGGATGAGACTGCTCTCAGTTATCATACTTGTAACACAATATTTGGAAGCAGAGGAGAGGGGAGTATTCATGCGTTCTCCCTTCTTCTCATCATGAGCAGGACTAGACTTGGGCTGGTCCCAGCTCAACACAGTAATTTAAAATCAATATAATCACAGTGAACTTTGTCACCTCTGCTTCAGCTGAGTAGGTTTTTCATTTGGGTCCCTTGCAATTTTTCTCCCTGAAAATAAGTTCTTCAGTTTCTAGTCTGCCTTGAAATGAAATAAAGCCATCTTTGGCTTCAACACAGCACATAAGCAGTCTCTTAAGAAATGGAAGACACAGAGCAAACTTCCATCATCTGCACATCCCTACATTCAAATACAATTATTTACATTAAATATTTACAACTCAAATATTTATATCCAGACAATTAAATTGAACATTACTTATCCGCCATGGAATTCTTACCCTCCATCAGCACAGAAGAGAGGACCAAAGTGCATTTCCTATATTTACTATTAACACAGTACCACTTAAAGCTACAAAGAAATCCTTCCCACTAGATGCAAACATCTTGGAAGCAAACACATAAATCTAATATAAAAGGAGATATAAAGTCTTGTGGCAAGCCCAACATAAGCAAATGGCCATGGCTGCCCCAAGGAGCTTATAAGTCTAGGCTCCAAGAGACAGCAAAATGTGGGGAAAAAAGAAAAGGTGAACTATGTAGTGGACCTTTTCCATAGATGTACCTTCACTCTGGAATAGAGGCAATTGGCGAGTCACTCAGTAGCCTGTCAAACATGCCAGGAAACGAACGGTTCCTAGTACCAGAAGATCCTACCACCAGACCGTCACTGTAGGTCTAGCAGGACGATTTACAGCTAGCATTTTGTACAGAAGAAATCACCAGCTAGACTTTGTTAATCGTGTTATCATGCGCACTAATTCATACATCTCTCCTACAGCTAAACCTTTTTATTACAGAATTTCAAAAACCAATACTTGAATTTTAAACTTTAATATGAACTTACATTTTAAAACATTAAATTATCCAGCGAAGCGGACATGAATGTGAAAAAAGGCCATTTCCTCCATCATTTCATTAAATTTGAAAGTACTTATTTATTTTAATAAGTTGAGATGTCCATATGCCAGGAAATTAACATCAAAGAATGTTAAATATGCCCAGTATCACTTAAAAGCCATGGAGTATTATGCATTTTCAAAAATAGCATAACTCAGCAAAACTACTTTCCCAGCAGTTACTTTTTATTATGGTTTCCAATAGTACTTCAGGGAAAAAAGTTGAAAATGTTTACCGTACTCTGCACTCCAGTTCATACGGGAATCTTAAGACGTAATGTTGAATCATGTGTCCAAGTACCACACCACAAACACCTTCCCTGATTTCAGGTCTTCTGTTAATGCCAACCAGATGGTTGTCTACCATGTGTTCTTCCAAGGGCTTCTGTGCAGACCTCCTTCATTGGTACGTATGATCAAAACCAGGGTCGCAGTGACTTGGACTGTTTCCTCTGAACAGTTCTACTTCACTTAGCATGATGGGACACAACTGAGACTAATATTTTCATCACTTGAACTACCCAGATATTCTCCAGCCTTAAGGACCCATGTGCTGAAATTGCAGGGGCTTCCTTACTGCAGTGGGGACTTAACTCGCACGTACTGTGAAAAGCTCCTCCTGAGAGCTTGCAATTTTGAATAGGGGCCCATAATGGATTAGCCTAGTTTCCCAAGGAAACAGGCTTATGTATTTGAGCCTTCTACTACATCTGGTCTACCAGTTCCCCTTCCCTCCCCCACCACTTCTGAGCTTGCTGGCTAAATCTGACCAAATCTGAGACAAGTAGGTGATCTTACAGATGCAGCATAGCCACCAGTTTGCGAAGCACAAGCATCAATGCAGTTAACAGTGGCAGGGAGTACTACTGAAGGCCACAAGAAAAGTTCAAAGCCTTTAAGGCACTGAAGACTTTTCACAAGAATACAGAACACTTAGTTGGTGACAGAGCTACACAGTGCTGTCTTTTTTAACAGCAGAGAAAGGGAGGGATCTTAGTACCTTCTCCAGCTCATAGTCCTCACTTCATTACACCCTGCTTCAACTATTCACGGATTTAACACCAAGCCATCTCTCAGATGGCTTGTACAAATTTAAGGGAGAGGTAACTTTCCTGTGTTTGCACTGAAAGCAATTAAGTCCTGCAGACATCTGTCAAGTCCTTGTGCAATATAAACAGTAACTGAACTACATCCACCTAACCCTTCTTTACAAAAGTCACATTCAATTCTCTGTGCAAACCTATCTTCACACAGCAAATCCCCTTCCTCAGAGATCAGCATATGACAACACTGTATCATGCAGATAAATGTCTCAATTGGAAATTTCCAGCAACAGAAACATCAATTAAAAACATGATCTGAAGCACCACAAAAACTTCCAAGTTGGAATCTGACAAGTTCACATCACCTCTGGTTAGGAGCAGGCTAGCTCTGCCACATAAAATGTCTTCTCACATCCCAAGAGGCCAGAAGGATTCAGCAGCAGCCTGAGCCCAGCAGCCTGAGCCACACCACCACACCTTGGGAGCAAAAGACAGCATGTAAAACTGAATGGGAAGTGATCTAAACTCCCTGTGACTTCACTGCTGTTATTATCTCAAGGTAAATCTTATTTCCATACTTGAGCACAAAGCAAATCATGAAATATTCAATACTTTGTTCTGATATGTCCCTTTACTGGTTTGTTCATACAGGAGCTCAGCACATGGGATTGACCACAGTGAGGTCATGATCTAGCACCATGCAAAAGAACGTGATCAACATTTTAAGGGACCTTTGTCACCTCAGCTCTGGGTGCGAGTGCATTACGGGCGAGATGGGAAGGAGACAGGAGACATTTGTTTCACTGTTCCACACAGGAAAAACAACAGAAACCGCAGTCCACATGCAAATATTTATCACCTTCAGGCATTCAACTGCAGGGACATTTCCTCCGTTGTTCATTTCAGAGGAAATTTATACACCAAGACAGTTGAGGAAATCTATACATCAAGATAGTTGAGGAAATTTATACACCAAGACAGTTGAGGAAATCTCAAAAGCAAGTCAAAAATAAAGAATCCCACATGAAACAGCTCCTCCTGAACTTTCTGGCAACTGGACAACTTAGATGTTGGCTCGAATCACTCTCTACAACTACCTGAAGGAAAGCTGTAGTCAGGTGGGGCCGGGCTCTTCTCCCAGGCAACTTGTGACAAGAGGAGAGGCACAGCCTGAAGCTGCACCAGGGAAGATTTAGGTTGGATGTTAGGAAGCCCTTCCTTATGGTAACTGTGATTGGACACTGGAATGAACTGGCCAGGGAGGTAGTGGAGTCACCATCCCTGAAGGCGTTTAAAGAAAGAGTGGATGTGGCACTCAGTGGCAGGGTTTAGTTGATGTGGTGGTGTTAGGTCATAGGACTTGATGATCTCAGAGTTCTATTCCAGCCTCAGTGATTCTGTGATTGCTCTCATTACAGCAAGGTAAAAACAGCTGTACGGGCCAGCTTCAAAGACCTATGTTCAGCCCTCTGCTAAGACACACTTGGGTAATCTAAGCCACAGTGTTCAGCCTCTCTGCACCCTCCTGGTCTTCACAACTGTGATCACATGACCTTACCTTACAGCAGCTATGCTAGGATAGATGTGTATCTGCATCATGCCTGCCAGGTTGTAATCCCATAGCAGTGTGGAGCAAACATGCATGACTAAATTCAAAGAGAAACGGAGGGGAGGAAGGATTTACTTCAGCCACAAGTAAAACATACTGGTTTAGGTTAAACTGTTTGGAAGACAACAGGCAGGATTTTCTCTGATATGGAGAAAGATGTAAGGTCTAATAGTCATGGCAGCAAAGACTCCTTGAGTGGAAGGGTTGTTTGCTAATCAAGTCAGTCCACTTCAGTATTTTTAAAGCAGTTACAGATCTCAAAGGTATCTCACCCTACTGAGGGTTCAACCATAAGGACTCCATGAGTTGGCAATGGCCACCAGTCCTTACTATGTCAGCTCAAGTTATAACCTTCACATGTCTGCAACAGGGATATAAGGCTCCTAATTCTTCATGAATGAGATCAGCCATGTCACTAACTCTCCTGAAAAACACTATCGGTTGACAATGTTAAGAGATGGGAGTGAGTGAAAACATACTTAGGAAATATTCATTCAGAGCTCAGCTGAATTAAACCCACTTGCTTTCCCAGCTCTACAAAAACAGAAGCTTAATATTCAAGCTCTCAGTACAGCTTGACATTACTTGTATATCACAGAGCAGCATACCTCCTCAATAAATCATTTCAGTGTCAATAGCCACCCTCAGATAGGAAGGCAACTGAGATGATCCTTAAGAGTTCAGAGGAGAGTTAAAAACATTTCCAGAAAAATCATTCAAGTGCTGTTTAAAGAAGTAATTTATATGCACAGCTCTGCAATCCATTGCAGGATTTCATATTTATTTAATTTGATGATTAAAAGTATGCCCATCCAACTCTGCGGGCACATGCAGTCTTCAACAAAAAACTTGGTCATTTAGAGCCAGAAGAATGTCTTCTTACTCAAGCCCAACATTGCCCCAACCCCACCAGAAAAAACTGAGAGCACCGAACAGATCAAGAGCTTCAACAAAGCCAGCAGCACATCGAGAAGTTCAGTTTGCTGCTGAAGGAAGAATTAAGCTCCATAGCTGGATCACCTCCAGGAAGGCCTCCTGTTAGATCAGGAGCTTCACAACACTTGTGATACTGACATGGTCTCCCCCAGGAAAACGCAGTCTCCAAGACAACCAAGATCTCTTCAATTAGCATTTGATAAGGTTGGATGTGTGGCCTAAGAAAATGCATAGCACTGGGACTCAGGCTGAATTTCCAACTCTGCTGTACGTTGCATGGTGCGTATTAGAGAAGTTACTTACACTGTCCTTCAGTTCCCACCATGCAGTCACTTCTACCTCAGAGATACTACAAGAATTAGAACAACCTCAATTGCTAAGCACTCATACTGCAGTACCAAAGGACACCTCAAACATACAAAGATGAGACTCTCTAACTCTATCTTTCTCTAATAGACATGTGACATTCAACATAGAAGAAATGCACAGCACCTCTACCCCCCTACAGAAGATACTGCCCTGCTGGCAGCTGGCAAATCTTTGCTGGGTGGGAAAGGCTTGCCGGTACCCACTGCAACACTCTTCTGGTCACCCTTGCCTTTGCAAGGGAACCTGGCGGGACAGGATGTACTCTTCCTGCAGAGAGGGGTTGCTTTTTCAAGGATCATCTTGATTAAAATCTGCAAGCCTTCCATGCCACATGCTGCGAGATAGAGACACTTTCTGGAAAAGGGGAGAGATGGGGTAAGCCATGGGGCAGAGATACTGGAGAGATTATCTTCTGAACAGTGACTGGAATGACACAAAGCAGCCATTTGACACGGCAAAAATAATAGAAATAATCCTACATCTACCACATCAACTGCAGCCCTAGCCTTGCTCAGCCCTTTCATACAAAGACTCCACTTACATTTGGCAACTAGAATTCCGATTCATTCCTTGATTATTTCATGCTTGGACTATTGCAATAATGTTTGTGCCAAACTGCTTGCTTTTTTTTTTTTTCTATCCACACACTACGAGGCTGTTCAGAGCTTCCCTGCTTGCTTTGTTTCTCACTGCAGTATCCTTGCTGTTCAAATACTTTTTTTCCATTGTTATTCTCCTATATGTGTTCAGCTACATATTAAATCAAGACTGGAAGTTCAATGTATTACTGCAATCATTCAAGAACCTCAAGGCAACAGCAGACTTCAACCTTCTGTGTATTCTCCAGTCCATTTGCTGAGCTTCTATCACAGCTGCTACCCAAATACTCCATCTTTCTTGTGTATGTTTAAAATGTAGAGGTTTCACATGTTTTTTATGTCTAAAAAGCTTGGAATATTTTATACTGTTTCTTATTTCAATGCCTACAAATCAGCTAAATTGACAAAATTTTGCTGCACTTCAGCACACTCAGTTTTATGGAACAGTGCACTGGTTGTTGCCACTCCAGAGGATTTCTACAAATATCCTAGTGTTCACACTGGAAGAAAATGCAACAAAAAGCCCAGTACATTTAAAGAAGTGAGAAGTCTCCCCTCCCTGGCAAAATCAGCTCTTTGTGCATTCTTGTTTCAGCACTAATAGCCAGAGCTGTGACTGCAGCAGCACGAAGTAAAAAGACTTGGATGTAATACTGAAACAACTGTATCTGAAGCTCTGAAGATTTCATCTAGCATTTGTTGTAGTTACTTTATACTTTTGTGCTGCAGTAGGGAAAACCTTCATGACAGAATGAAAGCTAAGGGATTGTCTGGTTCTTTACACCTTTTATATTTAAGATTCTCAAAGTTGTTCATTTGCCAATGGCCTATCTACTCAAAAACAGTAAAGAAAAAATTCAGAGCATGCAAAAAACAGAGATGTGCTTTAAAGTCATGAAAAACAATCAACTTCCAAAAAGAACCTTGCCAAAAAAGAAGAAAAAAGGCAATTTTGCCATAACTGTGTCCAACATGCAAAATTTCAATCAACCATTTCATTATAGTCAATTCTGATAGCCAGCCTAAGACAGTTCTTGGAATAAGAACAAACTACACATGTGACTCACAAGAAGAGGTGGCAAGAAGAGAGAGTAAACAATATTAATGGTATTCAGTAAGAAAATAGTTCCTGTGTCTAAGTAGGAGCTAAATTGATATCTGAGGTTTTCTTAGTAGATTATTTAGGAACTTGCCAATAGACAAAGTAAATGACAAGACTCTCAATCAGATTGTGTTCCCCAGCAAAATCATTTAGTAAAAATGATACAGTCTAGTTGAGCTACTTCTGGCAAAGCCGGCTCTCCTTAGAGGACTGCTAACGTTAAATACTCAACACAAACACGTGATTGTGAGTTCCTAATTCATTCTAGTTTATGGTTAGGAAGATATAGCCTGCTCTTAGGGATAGAAATGTGAAAGTTTATTTCTTCATTCCCATACCAAAACCTAAAAACAATATTTTGGATTTCTTACTTCACAATGCAGAATAGCTAAAGAAAGATAAAAGGCATTCTCCTTGACATCCTCCTAGTAAATGCACATTTTGATACAGATTTTGCAGACAAGTCTGTGTCTAGCGCACATTGGTAGAGTGCCTAGCTCACGGACATGAAGACTCATGACCCAGTACCGTCAGAATACAAACAATCAAAATACACAGATGGTATTTCCTGTTTATTTTAGAAAACACGCAGCAGTACACCACTCACTTCAGCTGTGTACATTAAAAATCAGGCTTCATGCTTAGACAGTAACAGCAAACTCTCAAGCTAAGGTTTTCCATGTTTCTCTTATGAAAGATTATAGCATTGATTTCTAGAACAACTGTTACTCTAATAAGATTGCACATGGAAACGAATGTATCCCAGCTGGCTGCAGCAGGGTTCCGTGACGACTATTGTTCATCACTGATGAACACAGATAAAATATTCAAAACTCAGTTTACTCATCAGACAAGATATTAACAGGAATATTTTTCCTAGTTCTCTCAGCTTAGTCCCTCTTTAGAAAATTAGCTTTAAAGAGTGAGGAAGGGAGAGAGCCAGAACGTGCTCCTTTTGACCATCCCACATTTAACGGAGATGAAAACTCTTAGAGTGGAGCAATAACGGCACACACAGTATGCCAGTTTTGGTCAATAGCAAGATTTATTATTCTGAGGGACAGAAAGAGTGAAATACTGACCGTGGCAAAGAGGCCATTAGTTACCTCTCAGTTCAATAAGTCTTGATGCTTTCCTTACTATGTGCTGATTATTTCCTGTCCAATTCACATTAGCAGCTTATTTAATGAGAACAATCTCAGCAAAGAGGGAGAAATTCACACACTTACAAAGGACATCACCAAGTTACATTTCTTCACAGTTAACACCATTTGCTATTCTTTCAGGAAATAACCTTTACTGATCTTTCCCGTTTTAATGCCAGCAATTGCTTTTGAGAAGAACACTCAATTCTCATATTCACCACTGGTTATATTTTAAATAATAGCACCTTAAAGAACAGCAATAACTGCCTAACTGTTGTAGGACAAAGCATTCACACACTGGTAGTGTTCACTAGTGTCACAGCACGGCCACAGTTCCTGTTCTTAATGGACACTTTTCCCCTCTCTCGGGGTCATCCTTACTCTTGTGAAGCCTATTTTTCTTCTATTAACTTCTACTAATGTTAATGGTAGCTGTACAGAATCTTGGAGAGAAAGTATCCAACATTTTAGACAGAAAAATTATCAGTAAAGACACGCATAAAGAACAGAAGCTAATAATTTCACACAGAAAACAAGAGATGAAAGGTACGAAGAGGAAAGAGATGCCGTGAATACAACACAAGATTAAAGAGAAAACAACTGTATGCATTTTCTATATAGGGTTCTCTTTTCAAAGGCATAGCTAAATAAACAAGTAACAAGAACACATATACAACCTTGGCCAGTGTCTGCTTTTTTTTGTTCTCTGAGAAGCCCAAATGGTTTTGATTACTTCAAAGAAAGTATCCCCTGAATGAGTCAGCTTGTAATACTGAGGCTGATCAGCAGAACAGCCATAAAGGGAGCAGGGTACACCAGCCCCGCCAATGTCAGGACCACAGCTCAACTGGGAAACTCCAGTGACAAAAGCACCACTGCCTACAACATCCTGTCCCAGGACAGTGCAGCCTCCTATTCCATACTCATTGATCACGTGTTAATACTGGGAATAACGAGATATTGTATCTTAAATCTGACGACGAGTTGCCTGATTTGAGTAACATCTCCCCATAGCCACTTGTGGTTTTTCCACAATCTCATGCAGTGATTGTCACATTAATTTTACATATTGTTTTTTCAGAAAAAGAGATATGAGTAGGTATAGGCTATTAAGAGCTACTATCACTTAAGACACAAGCATCTGCATCAGCATGTCATACCATCAACTCCTCCTGAAGTCTTGACCCTCTCACAATCCATTTTTCAGGCTATTGCAAGGCAAAATAGGGTCTGCTCGGGTCACCAGCAAAATTTTCTCAGCACTGACAGATGCAATACTTGACATTGAGATGAATCTTTAAATATCTGGAATATTATGATCTGTGAAGTAGCTTACATTACACAAGGGAGGGCCAGTCAGAAAGCCCTGGCTCTTGTAGACATTGCAGTTGCATATTTCTGTAGGATTTATTTTCAAGTTTTGTTTGTGGGGTTTTTGTTGTGGTTTTCGTTTGGTTGGTTGTGCTTTTTTGTTGTGGTTTTTTTGTTGTTGTTTTGTGTTTGTGGGTTTGTGTGTGGGTCTTTTTAAACAGCTTACATCAATGACAAGGCACCTAAGCTACTATCTGTCACTACCATGGGTATTAGGAAGGTACTAAGTTCTGTGGCAATTAGAAGGATGTGATAAAAATCATTTCAAGCTTGTCCATTCAGTGGTTAGCCTGACAGAAAAATATTATTGTGAGAAGGAAATGCTGCACTGAAGCACATTCAGGATCCAAACTTACTTCTTGCTTTAACTATACTCTGCCTATTCCACATTTCCTTTTACACTGCAAGTAACGTGGCCAGTCTCAACTTAGGAAGTCTGTGGCAAACCGTAAGACATGATCATGCAATAACAACTTTGCCAAAACATACATGAATACACAAGCGCAGAGAAATCCCCCTAGAAATGTAGCTTAAGCTTCCCAAAAATCCTAAAAAGAACATCTACAAGTTCTCAGTTTCTGTTCAGTCTTGCAGTTCCTATTTAAAGACAAGTTAGTCTTCTGTTTTCAGTGTTTGCTCACTTCTGAATTTGGTTTAAAGAGCTGCTAGCACAGACTTAACGAAGTTTCTTCTGAAAGGCTGATTGTGTTTCCTTCTGTCTTTTTGACAGAACCCATTTAAAATGTGCCTTCTTAATTTAATTATCTAGTCTTTATTTTTGCAAGTTTTACCTGTGAACTGGAATAAATGTTACAGTCAAAACTTCGTCTGTAGACAACGGGGGTATTTTATAAGGCTTGAAAATCCTCTCTGTTACAATCAGATGGTGAAGCGACAGCTCTGTGGTACAGGCTCTGCAGCTTTGTCCAGGGCACATGCAGTATGAGAAAAGGGCACTGAAGTTCAGAGTCCTGTCACAGGGACATTTAGGTATGTAGGTGCCTTATATAGATCACCAACCCAAGGGCTCTCTGACTCCTTATAAACAACTGAAGTTTATCCTCTCTAAACTCTGTGCCTGAGAGGAGCAACATGACCAGGCAGTTCATGGTAAACGTTCATGAAACCAGGAATATTCCTCATCTCCAGAGTAAACCAGCTCCTGGACCATTCACCCTCCACAAGAGCAGGAGCAGCAGAAGGGTCTCTTACAGGCTACAGAGAGATTACTCTAAAAGCACAGCACAGAACAGACATGTCCTGCGGAAGATAAAGACCTGTGGTCTCCCTGCGCTACTGCTGTTCCCTTTGTCCATTCACGGGCAGGAAAACCACAACTGGCTGGCTGCTTTCAGACCTCTCTGCTCCCATCTCAGGATTTATTACAGAACACTTAAGCCCCAAAATACAAAAGCTCTGCAAGCAAGCAGGCACAGCCATGAATGCAGAGAGGCCTCTGCTGCTATAAATCAGAACAGCTCAATCGAAATCAATATGAAGTCATAGTTCAGTCTACTGTAGGCCCAGCAGAGACATGGGCGCACTGATCAATATTGGGGTTGTCCCCGTGACAGATGCTGTCCACTGACAGCTGGTGGAAGCTGTCCTGGACTCATGTATTCCAGTTGGCAAATTCCCTTAGAGGAAACTTCAGATTCACCAGTGCATGGTCCAGTATAACATTCTTCCCTGCCCACAGTTGCTGGGGCTGGGCCAGCAGATGTTGTACAACTAACCAGAGGGGAGCTGGCCTAACCATTTGAGGATAGGGAAGGTAAACAGTCTACCGGATAATGTCTGTAAAAGAGCTTGGAAACCACTGACAGAGGCTAATTGCTTACTGCAGAGTCCAGTTTTCACTCTCTATAGGCTCATTTGATGTAAACTTCCTAGTCATGTCCAAAACCCTACTCGCAGGATAAAAGTTGTTAGTACATAAACTGCTTACCCAAGCTCTGCTCAGGGTTCCTGGGGAATATTCAGGAGAATGAGGAAGTAAGGAAAAAGAAACAGATAGCATGATCATCCTTCCTCATTGTGCTCAGCGAGAAACAAACATCTGTCTGGCACCTGGGCTCTGCGACTTACCATTTATTCCCATCTTCAACCTAAGCACAGAAACTAGGCATTGCCATTACCTCTGGTCCCCTCAGTGAACAAACGTGGCCAAAAGACATGAGATAAGAGAGGCTGAACTGGCTGAAAATCCCAAATGCAGCTAGAAGAAACCAAACAAGGAAAGGAAAGAGAAAGAAACTCCTAAATACGAAAAAAAAAAAAAAAGGCATGACAAAGCAGTAGCCTGTAAAAACATTCAATTTCTAATGCAGCATAGGCTCCCTGCTCCACCTAATTGCTTATCTTAATTTCCTCCTTTTCTCAGGGAGGCGTAACTGGGACTCCTGTAAGACAGCATCCAACCTGGAAAATTCCATTAGAAATTCTGTCCCTCCTAAGTCTCTACTTCCCTTTGCCTTTTCTGTCTCAGAGACAACCCAAATCACTGCCTGCATCTCAGCACTCACACTTAGCATGTGGCCCTGCTCCTCCTGCTTCCAGGCACTCTGTGTGGGGCTCCGAGGGGCAGAGCTGCTCCTCCTTGCAGGCAGAGACCACAACATGGCTCAGGAGGACAGCAGATCTCCATCCATCTCCACCCACATGGGTTTGTGTGAATGCAGTATATGCATAGCGAGGGCACGCAGTACCTAGGCTGTCTGCTCACACCTCGATTTCATGTCATGAAACCTTTGGTGAAGATCCAGGTTCTGCAGCTGGAATACTTGATCCCAAACCATATTCCTCTGGAATGGCATTTCAAGTCACCCTGTTCAAATAGAAGCCTGACAAGGCATCCTGATAAAACAATATTATATCCTCTTCTGGTTTCTTGACAAGTGCTGGTAAATATATCATTTTCACCTTTTCCATCTCCTAATTTACTCCTTTTATCAGTAATAGTGACAAAAAGGTTGCAATTAGATAGCGCTAATCAGGTAGAATGGCATGTGATCGACAGCTGAGAAGTCACTATCTGTTCTCTGAAAAACACATTTGTTATTTTCCTCATAAAAGCAAGGGATTTATCAATAGACAAAAGGATGCAAAACCTCAAAAGGTATAATTACACATCAGCACTATACATTTTATTTTGACATAAATCTAAAAAGATTCATGGGTGATAAAAGCTTTTTTGGAGGGGTGAACAAGCGATATTACTCAAAGGAAGAACAACACCATCACAAAAACAGATTTAGGAAAACCGTCTATGCATAAACTGGTGTGTGGTGGGTTTGTAGGAGGGGTTCTGGGGCATTTGCTTTGGGGTGTTGTTTGGGGTTTTATAAAGAGGAGCTGATTTTTTTTAAATTAAAAAAAGTCCAGTAACTCAAGCAAAGAGTCTTGACACACATGACAACAGAGTAGTTCCGCTAGTGTTTTACCCTTTATGAAACAATTTTCATTTAACCACCTGCAATGAATATCCCACATACATTTTTCAGTAACAGAAACAAAATAAACCTGCCAAGTGGCCCTTAACTTGCAACATTTCACACATAACAGCAGATAGGGGCAGGTTATTTAATGCAACACCCCAATTTTTCCTCTGTTTGTTTATTTCTATTCTTTATGCGTTGGGTCTTAAAACCTAAAAAACTTATTTTAACCTACAATATGGAAGTATATGTTATTGCAATATTTGTCCATCTGATCATCTCAAAGTCTAACAAAATGCGGTTGTCCTACATTACTGAAATGTTTAGATTTATTTTACTTGTGTGACCTCATTTGCAAATGAGACAGTTTGTGTTTGGGGATCTACTAGAAAAAACTTCCAACATCTGCTATTTTGTGTATTAATGGAAAACCTCTAAGCTTACCTATAATCATTCATTTCCAATGAAATCTATAGTCTATATAGAAGAGAGGAGTTGGCAGTCAAAAAATTAACATTTGCCTGTTTATCTGATATCGGTATTCAGGCTTCCTAAAGTAATTTTTTTTCCTTCAGCTAAAACTAGGCCTGCACAACATTCCTCTTGGACAAGCACCAAATGTTTGAAATGTCTCTCAGATCTTCCAAAAAGCATGCACAAGTTCATTATGATGCTTGAAATCCTCATAAAAAACTTCCTTGATATTAAGACATTTTTTCCACAGAGTCAGCACAGCTATTAAGATGATTTCAAGTTGTTGGTTTTTTTAACAACTTCAGATACAGACCCGGAATTTTCTAGACTTGAACCAACCATCAAACCATATACCGAAGACGTGATTCCGAAGCATATTTTGATTTGTGTCATTTCAAAATTGTGCAGACACTTCAGATTTTTCTGTAAGACTTACAAAAGCAGTGGGGATCAACAATAAAATATCCTCCCAATATTCCACCTTCTCAGCATCACACATCCTGGTGTGACACCGCACTGACAGGTCTCATTGTCATCATTATACATGACCACAAAAATACATGCACACACAAAAAAACCCCTCTAAAATTTCTAGGGGTTTTGGTTGTGGGGTTTTTTTGTTTGGTTTGTTGTTTTTGTGGGGTGTTTTTTTTGTTTTTTGGGTTTTTTTTTTTTAATGTGGACATACGTACGGATGCTTACAGTCTTCCTAGAAAGGTCAACAAAGCAAGCAAATGGTGAGCTTGGCAATGTACTCATTGAACAGAGACAATACAAAACAGTTGGTGGCAGTATGTCTTTTTTAGGTTATGTTAAGAAACTAAAAGGAGACTGGGAGAAGGAGCAGAGTAATAAGGTAAATCCTGCAGGTAAACGGCAGGAACACAAGAAAGGAGAGGATGTGTGTGTGCAAGGAAGTCAGCAGAAGAATACGCTGTAAAACTAATTTAACTACTCTGAGTGCAGTAGCAACAAAAAGCAAGTAAGCCATTTGATTTTGGAGATGTTTCATGTTTCAGTCATGTGAAGTCAACTCACCTGAGTATGCCCAGTAAGGATCCCCTGAAGCCTTTCGCCTCCGTATCTGCACCGAACTACCATGTCTGTTTTCATGCAGAGAGCCAACGTAACCTTCAGTCAGAGCTGGAAAGAGAAGAAGCAGGAATCATTAGGAAAGTGGTATTTACTCCCTGGAGTTTACACTGTGAAGCTTAAACCTTTTGCAGAACAGAGACTACAAACTTGGCATTGCTAAAAAAAATAAAACGAACAGGTGTATTCCTCACCCATGAAATCCCACCATCCAAACATGATTCTTGGAAACCAGGTCCCAGTGATGCCAGTATTTTGATGTGGCACATACCTGCATAACTCCAGTAATTTCCATAAGGAAATTCTGATATACACAAGCATAAAAGTATGAGCCATGACATACAATCAAACTTCATCTGTCCAGACACAAAAGATAATTTACTAGCAAGTACCAAACTAATAATTGTAAATTAAAAAATAAAATAATAAAAAATATATTAAAAAATCAAGACCCTTAAAAGAACATAAATGCAAGCATGTGGAAGCTGGTAGAATTATCCTGCTTATCATAACCACATCTATTTTAAGCCACATCGGAAAATCCCACGTAGAACAGTTTCACTCAGGACTGAATTAATCTCTTCCATGTACAGCCTGCAGACCTGAGCCCACAGCACACTCGATAAGTGGTCTCAACACAAGCAAGGCTCAGGTAGCATCGCCTCGTACAATTCACTCAAGCAAGGCAGACATGTAGCACTGCCTTCCAGCCAGAGGAAGGTTGCGTATATGCCAGATAAAAAAACCCATCATATAATAGCAGTGCCTCATGACATGAAAGGGAGAGGCCACTAATGAAGAAATCTTTGCAAAACTTTACAAGCTAGAAAGACTTGAATTCATCAACCATACTAGAAAAGTACACATGCTACAATTTTTTCTTGTACAGGAATGCATAGCTTCCATTAAGACGTGGGTTGTTTGGGGGTTTTATGTACAAATTTTGCTGATTGTTTCTACACGTCTGATGGAATCAAACGGGAGATGTGTGAATTCACATGTCAGTAAAAAACTCTAATATCAACTACCTTCCTTAGCGCATCACAGCCAAAACCATTTGTGCTATAATAAACATACACCAAAAAAAAAAAAAA
>WEIS01083826.1:1275-13798 GCA_013389965.1 Todus mexicanus
TTCTTGCTGTTCTACCAGTGCAAATTATATGATGGCAGCAAAGGCTGTAACCTCCTCTATAAACAGTTTCAGCACACTGTTTCACTGCAGGCTTCACCAATTGCCTGGTTGCAGTGCCTGTGTTTTCTGCCCTGCAGCTGAGAAATGTTTCATATCATGTTTGTCATTAGGCAAAGCACCAAACAGAGCAAAACAGTGCATGAATTAAAATGACTTAGGTGAACTACTAGAGAACCATTGAGTTATGCTTTCCAGTATAACTAAGTCTGCCTCTGGGAAGGGGTGAACTGGATGTCCCTTTGAGTTTTTGTCCATACAAAGTTTGTACTGTTTCTCTTCAAAAAAGGCTGTGCTCCTTCCCTTCCATTCTTCATGCTGAGTCAGCCTGTCTGTCCTACTCAAACTTCTCATTACAGCCTTGTTGTCTAACCCCAGACTCTCTCACTGAGTTTGCAGACATCTTAACTGCAATTGCTTCCTTCCAATCCTTTCCAATTCCCCAGATGTCTCCCTTTCTTGGTCTCCTTGCCCTGCAATCTGTTCTGATTCTGAGCTCTGGTTCCCAGCCATCTTGCCAGGTGCCTTTCCCAGGCTCAGTCCTGATCCACATCTCTTTCTCAGGTTTTTGCACAGCTAGTTCCAGACCTCCCACATAGACACTGTTGTGTGCACATCTTATCAGATGCATCTTCCTGCCTTTCCCACTCAGCCAGTCCCAGACTTCTCTTGCTAAGTGGCTTTTAGTCCCTCAAGTTTCTCTGGCTCTTTGCCAGTCTCTCTCGCTCTTCTCCTAATGCACAATTCCTTATCCCTCCTGGCTCTTAGTCATATTGTATGGCCAGTCCTTGTCTATCCATTTTCTCTGCCCACACCATCCAAACCCCAGGCACTTTGTGCATTCACCTCAGCTGGTGTTCATGACTCTCTTCTGGCTGTGATGGAATTGCATCAGCTGTTGAACTGGTTCTGTGCATTTTGTTTCTGTGTGCTGTGTGACAATGTTTGGCTCTCCTGAAGTCTCAGCAGAATTTCCAATAGTCTTTTTAACCGAGTGAAAGCAGAGGAAGTACAGCACAAAATTGCCATGGGTACATAAAACATTTGCAGGAAATTTACTAAGATATCTTCTTGTGATCCAATGTCTGAAGACATCATCATGGAATGGAGACATGTCAGACTCCTTGGGGTCTGTCTTCTTAATGTTGTCTTAAAGGAAGAGGACAAATAAATATCTCTTACTGTTCCATGCCACGTACAGCTTCAACTTCTCAGTTTGTTTTAGGGGAATGAGATGATTTGTTACTTCATGAATAAAAATATTTCTATTTTTCTTTCTCCTTCACATTTTCCCTTTTCTCAGCATTCATGTTTTGGAATGATTGGCTGATACTTTTTAAATTCAGGTAGATAAATTATATTTCATTTATTAGTTTATAAATGCTGCCATCTAGTGAAGTAAGTCCAGATCATTTCAGAACTCTAGTTTGTAAACATTGCTAATAGACGCTAATAGGTCTAAATCGTAAGTTCTTTCGCAGTGTGATTTCTTCCAACACTGCTAATCAGAAAAACTGCACTTTCACCTGCTAAGGGGTCATGTCCTTTTAAATGTTTTGAGTTTGGGTGTTGAGAGATACCTGGCTTGAAAGTTGGAAGCAGAAGAGATTTGCACATTGTGAAAGGAAATGACTCAAGGACCCAGCCCTAAGTTAGTGAACCAGAAGTTACACCTCAGTTTTGCTCACTTTCCAGCTGGCAATGTCTTTGACAGAATCACGCAGGCTCTTTTTCAATAGCCTCCACAAGTTATTGTGGTCTTTTGAGATACCAGGTCTGTTTTGAATGATCTGTTTGTTTATCCTTCAGCTGAATGTACTGCAGGCTCCTTACAACTATTTTCCTCTCTATATTTCAGGTAGAACAAGTTAGCCAGTTGGCTGTGTTTGTAGAAGCAGCGCTAGATTACCATAAACAATCCACAGAAATTTTGGAGGATCTGCAGAGCAAGCTGCAAAACCGGTAAGACTGAACCCATCCGAAAATTTTGAACGGCTTTTGCAGCTGAGGTTCGTGGATGTAAAAACTTATTGAAGCAACAGATCTTGTAGCACCATCTCACAGCTGCACGTTTGCGGTGCTCTGTGCCTTACTGGACTTCATTGCTTTAAACAGTTGCCACCTGGCAACTTCTTGCAGTGCTGTGAGCCTTTAATGTACTGCAGGATCTGCCCAGCAAGCTTTGAGTGTGTGCAGAAACTCACACTCACATCTGTGGAGGTTAGTCAGGACAGCCTCTGTTTGTTTGTAGGTTTATTTAAACTTGCATACTTTGGATTGTGTTTTGGAGGCTTTGCTGAGAAGTTTGCCTACTTTCATTGAGATGAAGGAGTATAACCAAATTCTGCAGCAGAGTAAGGAAAGAGCCAGCTGGCTAGGAACACAGCTGTGGTGTAATGCACTGCTGAAAGGCCCAGATACTTTGTGTTATCCCAGTAGAACAAAAAATGCTGCTGTCGTTGATTTGTTATACGTCACTTAGAGAACCAGTGGAGAGCAGGAGACCTGAATGACTGGAGCATCACCATAGCATGGGCTGACGTTACAGTTGCACAGCTGGGGTAACTGGGGCTTGCCCGAGATTAGGGTGGACATGGTTGCTGTGAGCATTAGCACAGGGGTAGGTGTGTCTGTAGACACCCTGCACCATCCCAGCTGGAGGGGCCAATGAGACAAGGAGGTCTCAGCTGGGCCACATGCACATAGAAGAGGTACCGAAACAGTTGTGCTCACCAAATGGTTGTTTCCCATTTTCTCTGATATAAAGGCAACGTGTGAGATGCATTCCCTGGGCCTCTGTCCTGGCTGCGTTTCTTCATATGTCATTAGCAGTTGAGCTTTCCAGAGAGCTCATTCCTGGAACTTCTGCTGAACTCGGTGGCAGCTGTGGATGCTCAGCACTACTCAAGCTCCGTCTGTTAAGCTTTATGCCTCTGCCAGCAGGACCAGAGCATTAAATAAAATAAGGACTTGCTGAAATTCAAATACTGCATGAGAATTGAGCAGTTTTTAGAGAAAAAAACCTGCCGCCCCCACCGTGCCCCAAGAAAAGCCTAAAAACCAAACCATAAGGTTTCTTCCCCACCTTTCAAACACCAAAGCACCGAACCTGAGTGCAAGCTCCGTAAGTAGTCTTTCCTTCAAAATAAATCTCTTGCCACTCTTCTCTGTGTTCCAGAATAAATGTAGCATCTAGTCGGCCTAAACGTGAATTTAAGCCAAAGCCTGTAGTAACTACAACTCTGGAAATTGGTGATAATCAGCAGCACAATGGGATTGCTTATAGTTCTTCCATAAAATCATCAGGTAAGACCATGGCCGCAGAATTAACATGTCAGTAGATGTTTTGCCAGATTGTTGCTTGAGGTATTCCTTATACCATGAGAACAATAGATCCATGGGGCACAGTTTCCATGCATCTGACTCCAGTTTGTTTCCCAGATTGGGAAATGGAATTGTGAAGCAGAGTTCCTCTCCCCATTTGAAATTTAGGTGTGGCAGGTGACAGATGCCTACAACAGGTTTGTTCACTGTCTGGAATATTTCTAGATGCTAATTTCTCTTCACAGTCTGAGACCATAAATGATGAGTACAGGATCTTACGTATTAGCCATGTAAAACTGAGAGAGATGCCTCCTACCCTTACTGATTTTATTAACATATTTTAATTTACTGTCCCCTAAAGTATTCACTGAAGTGTGCATTTATGACCTGAAGTACTTAGGTACCTAATGATGTGGGACTAGGATCCCTTCCTATGATTTGGCTCTAATTCCACAAGAAAATCAGCTGTTGAAAGCCCTTGGAAGTTGTGTGAATGGTAATAATTAGCAAGGTTACGCTACTCGTTTAAAGAGCTTTTTCTTATCTCAGGAATAAAATTATTTTATCTGATCTCCTTAATAGCTACAGTGCATGATGGAAAAAAGAAGAAAACCGCGCAAAAACCTAAACCAAAAAAGACAGCAATATGCAAAGAAAAGAGAATGAAAAAGCCATATTTTTCCATAAACATTATTTATAAGGAAACTAGAGGGAAAGCAGTGAGCCAAAGGTTCCCTTCTCTATTTGGCATGGTATCTAGAATCTTTTTTTTTTTGAAACTTTTTTCTTTTTTCATTTTTCGTCACTCTTCAATTTCCTCTTCCCTCCAGTTGTGTTCCTTTATAAATGTTGTTGGGAGAGAAATGAGAGAACTAAAAGTGAAAGAATAAAGCTTGAAGCTGTAACTTCATGCTCTTTCTAATGTCTCTTTAATTTTCTTGCACTCTGCTACGAGATGAAGCTATTATACAATCCATACCGAAGGGGATTTGCACTAGTTTGGCAGCATAAATTGGCCCAGCAAGATCTTATTCTTCGATTTGTTATTTTGTGCTTTAAGCTACTTGAGAGTGTGTTAGTGAAGCTCCCCATGCTGCCCAAATGCTAAGAGCAGTTTTTGTCTTGCTGTCAAATGCAGGATTGAGGGAGACAACCTCTCCTTTGCACACTCATCTCAATTTAGACTACTGGTTCCTAAGCTGTGATACAAGGACACATCTCATTCAAAGCACTGGGGTTGTTGGCAGCAATCAGTAACTTCCTGGTTGTTGTCGCAGCACATCTGGATGAAAGTAGCAAAACCATACCAACCTTTGGTACAAATTCAGTATAAATTTTCCAGGCCTTGCTCAATTACTTGTCAAGTTATATAGGCTTTTTTCTTTTCTGCTTTGCATGTGCAGTGGAGAAGGAGATTCACATTCAGCGTTTGTATATTAACTACTGTGTCAAACCAGTTTCAAACCATATTCCAGTGATTTATCATTGCCATGAAACAATTGATCCAGGCTGTCCTTTAAGGGTAATCAATCCTGCCTTTGGGAGAAAGACAGGCTAGATGACTTCTCAAGGTTCCTTCCAGCCCACTTCATTAAAAAAAAATTTAAAAATCCTAGTTTTAATGAGCTGAAATTCAGTGAATGAACTGAAAAATAAGTGTCCACTGATCACTAAGGGAAGGAAGGAGCGAGCCCCTTCCATTCATTGATTCCATTCACGGACTATCACATAAACTGCTTGTGTATCGCTAAATGGTGGGTTTTCACTTAGTGCTTCACTCAGTGCTGTCAGAATGGAAACAGCCATGAAAGAGGTGAAAAGGAGAAATGTTGTATATGTAATAATTGTTGCTCTGCATAGTGTTGCTAATAATATCAGAAAGATGATGTATCATGGTTTTTTTCACCTGAAGAAGTTATAGATGCTGTGTTTACTTCTGCATCAGGTACAATCATCAGGGAAATAATTGATAGTTTTCTCTTCTTGCTTATACTTGAAAGTTATGTATGTGGATTCTTGTGGAGCTGCAGTGGGGTCAATATGCCCTGCTTCTAAGTGGGGAAACCTTTCTGTTCCTGTTAAAAATGAGAATTGTGAAACAGATCAGGTTTAGGGTCTGCAATCTAGAGATGTAAGCCAGGCAGCTCTAAGCAATACTGCTAAATGTTTGAAGGTCTCCATGTGATAAGGGGACAGCATCATGATCACCCTCTTTTCGTTTAGAAAACTGACCTCTTCATCCTACACAAACAAGCACTTTCATGCTTAGTTTCCCCTGTTTACACATTGACCCTATAAAAATGCAGACCTTAAATTTCTCTGATACTGTTGCTCAAAGTAAGTACTATGTTAGTATTCAGCAAACCCCTGGAAATCAACAGGACAGTTCAAAGTAAACTGTGATAAATTCAGCACAATTACTACAATCCACTTCTGAGTGTTGAAATGGCTTTTCCTGTGTTTCACCATAGCTTTTCAAGTTAAGTTTCAACTTCTTGGAGCAGAAATAGTATTTTGTTTTGTACAGTCCCTAACACATGGGGATTATTTACTACTAATGACTTGCATACATTTGCTGGGCTGGATTCACAGAGACCTAATTTTAGTGTTGTGAATTATTAAGCTGCTTTGATTAAGCACAGATAACAAATCTGTATTTTTGTTCCAATTCATTGTTATCCTCTTATCAGCTGCAGCTAGGAGCATCATCTGGCTCATTTTAGAGCTCTCTTTAAATGCTGTATTGCATCATGCCTTTCATTCTTTTTGTTTGTCAGGTTTGGCTATGATATGAAATAAATGGTTCTGGTTGCCACATGCTGGAATTTAACATAAGCATCTAAGAGTTTACTCATTTCAGCTGTGAGGGAGACTTGGGTTAACTGTTTTAGCAAGCTTTTGGTTTGTGATTATTGAAGTATAATTTTGCTATCATGTGTACAGCACGGTATAGAAGATAGAATAGATGCAGGTACAGTCAGTAACTTCCTTAGGGGAAAACAAATGAACGAACAAAAAACCAAACCAACACTGAATGGCATTCTAGTTTTGCCCTGTAACATCCAGACATCACAGCAGGCTTCTTGCTTAACCTGTTTTTGTGCTGTCCAGGTTTGAGTTGTCTGGAGATTAGTGACAAATCATCTTTGAATGTGACACTGAAGTATGGCACAACTGGAGAAATTCAGGAGGTGTGCATGGTGCTGCAAAATCACATAAACCCTGTTTGCAGAAGAAAAAAAAATATTGCAGTTTCTTTAGCTTAAATCTCTGCAACAGGAACGGATGTGCAAGTATTTAACAGTCAGGGAAAAGCTGAAATCATGTCACCAGTTCTGTGATGTTAAACAGTGAGTGTTGCAGACTGTCAGGCCGTGCTGCCCCCATTACCTTTGTCAGGGAAGCTTTGTCTCTTTGGATTATACAGTAGCAGCAGCTGCCTGACTCTAATGAAGACTTCGACTGATCCTAGAGCCTGGAGTGAAACTGGTTGTACTGGCTCTGACCATTATTTAAAAATCTTTCCAGGCTGCCAGACAGTTCTTTTCAGTTCTTTGGAGCTTAAAATGAACCAAATGTGAGCCATCTTGTATCAGGTACCTTACTGTCAGAAATTAACTGACTTGCAGTAATAAATTAGCCCCATTGGAGCAGCTGGTGAAAGGAAGGAACTTTGTCAATTATTTGGAGCACTGCCTTCTGCTGTTGACATTTCCAGTGAGCTGGTACCAGTTCTACCTCAGCAAAGACAGAAAATAACTCAGCTGTTCTTGAACACAATTGGTCCATTTTTGCTGGGAAACTGTGGCTCAGCATCTTCCTCTTTTTTATTTATTTTTTTTTTTCTGCTTGGACTGTTTCAGCCACAGTATGTGCAGAACCAGGCTTTCACTCGTATCGTTGTATTAGTCTAGCCATATTTTAGTTTGTTCTTGTAAATCTTTATCGCTACCCCACGCCTTCCACAGGCAGGCGACTAGTCTGGTGGTGTTACAGCAGCGTTCTGGGGAGGTTTGCTAAGGGGAGCTCTGTGTTGGCAGCTCTCTTCCATTGATATACATAAAAGCTCTCTTCCATTGTTATAAAGGATAAAACGTACCCACAAAACAGAAAAGTAATTCCTCTTTCCCAGTTTCAGCACCAAATATTACCCCCAATTGTATCAGTGTCAATTAAAAAGATGATTTCACCTGCTCTCATTTCCTGATCACCAAAATAATTGTCAGCTGGTTTCCTTAAGAGACTTGTCCTAATTCCTTTTACTAGAGAATGCCTGAACAGTTAGTTTTCAATAATTTCCTACATGTTACCATGATTAGCAGATTAAAATACCTTTTTGCATGTGTTTTTAACATCTTGGCTGTTATATCTGTATTCTGTTACCAATTGTGTGAGGTTTTACCCTGACAAAAATTATTCTTCAAGGTGATTGCATGATTAGCAGGTGTGAGAGCCAGGACTAGAATATTTGAGAATTGTTGCAGTGTTGCAAATAAGGCAAGCTGAATAACTTTCTCTTTAGGAGCTTTAACTGCTTTAAGTACTGTTCTAGAGTTGTTATGTTATAATGTGTTTTACTCCTGTTCACATGGCAGCAGCATGAAATCTTTTCTCCTATTCTTCCTTTATAAATATATTTCAAATTACAGGCTTCTACTTGGATATGCTGTACGTGATTTTCAAAATCTCTTATGCTTGAACCTCTGGCTAGTCCTTGGACCCAGAGCTAAACTTCATAATCTGAACACCAGATTACATTTTATTAGAAGTTACTATTCATAAATATGAATGACTGACTTTATTGCATATGTATCCATACCATAAACCTAAGCCAGTTAACACCCCTCCATGAGAAAATATTTTTAAAAGGTGACTGCATTTACAGGCTTCACTTCTTTTGCTAATGGTGATTCTGGTTTGTATTTTAATTTTTATTTACATTTGTTTGTTTTTCTGTAAATATATGTACTTACCATTATGTTTGCATATGATACCACTACTATTTTAAAAGAGTAATTGGGAATGAAGACTTTTATAGCTGGGCAAGGAGCGTAAGTCACAAGAACAGCCAGATACTGTGTCAGAAAGCTGTTCCATCTGTGAAATAGTTTGACAAGCATTGTTGTTCCTGGGATAACTTTTGCTTTAGTTCAGATGAAGGATGTACAATGAAGGATGTGAATGCGCAAACTTGTTGAGCAGTAACCCAGAAATGACTGCTTGGGTGAGGTGAGGGTGGAAGCCTTAAGGCAGGAGCTGGAAGCCTCACTGCTGCAAATGCACACAGGCTGAAAATCCCAGTGGCTGCCTCCTGGCTGCAAGTGTGCATTTGTAGGTCTGTCTGACTGTGCGCCCCTGCCCTGCGGTAGGTGCTCTCACAGTAGCAGGATGCTGTAGTGCAGTCTCTTTATATGATTACTTGTCACTTCTCCTGTTGACTCTTCTAGTTCCTCAGCTCCTGCCCTACCAATTCCTCTTGCCACCACTCCAAAGAGACCACACTGATTGTTGACAAGTGTGATTACTCAAACTCTCAGTTTGAGATAAGCATCCCTTCAAAGGGGAAGGCAACTAGGAATAAAAATAGAGTACTTCTGAACTGAAGGGAGAAACAAAATTAAGCTTTAAACTAATTGTCACTAGAACGAATTTATTTTTTTTTAATATGTGAAAAGATCAGATGTTGATGGGTGAAAACAATGGAAAAACTGATGGGGAACAACTAATGACAGCAGGGTTACATTTTTTGACCCATTGTTTTATGCTTAGTGGCTGGTGGGATGCTGTAAAGCTCTATTAATATGTCTTTTTTTCTGTCACTGGGGACAGGTTCTTCAATGCACATGGATCAGCCTTGCTGCCAAGCTCTCTATGACTTTGAGCCAGAAAATGAAGGCGAGCTTGGGTTTAAGGAAGGGGACATCATAACTTTAACCAATCAGATTGATGAGAATTGGTATGAGGGGATGTTAAATGGAGAGTCTGGCTTCTTCCCCATTAATTATGTTGAAGTGATGGTTCCCTTGCCTCAGTGATTGTGTCATTCAAGCTGTGAACGTGATTTCATGACTGAAATGGATTCACACATGTTCTGTCAGTGTGGCATTCTGTGAAAGCCTTGCTATTTGACTGACTTACTGACTTTTGTATGCGTCTTTTTAAAATGTATTTATTTTATATTCCAAAAAGTTTCACCTTCCCTGACTCATCAACCTGCAAAAAAACCCATACCTAGTTTTTTTGCTTTGTGCCTTGAAGATCACTGTATGAAGTGTTTACTGGTAGCTCACTGTTGCTCCAAAAATGCATTTCCTTGCTATTATTGTACGTGGATTTTTTTATATTTGGCTGCAATGATTTTGCTATTGAAAACCATTTTTAAAAATACTGTAAGTGAAGCTAACTGTAACCAGTTCCTCAGTTACTGATGTCACTGAGCTCTCTTCATCTATCTCACTGTAATTTATTGCAAGTTAATCCATGTTTCACATTGTATGTTGACAAAAGGCAAAGTGGTTGTTGTCAGTATGATGATGTTATTGTACTAAGTACAAGTTCTCAGCATTAAAAATTCCTAAAATTTACTGACCAAACTGAATAAATATTTCTGTGGGATAAGAACAACGGTTGCTGCTTCTATTCCTATAGTTCTAGCATTTGGTTTTGAGCTGGATGTCGCTTTTGCTAAATATATCAACCTTCAGTGAAGAAAACAATGCTACAATAAAAATATATGAATAAAGCCAAAGTATTAGTTTTCTGACACAGCCACTGGAATTTTAAGAATCTTGTTCTGTGTATTGATCATGTTAAAATTTTCTTCTAGCAGGAGGATAAGAGAACAATTCCTCTGAATTAAGTACAAACTGATCCTAGGTCCACAGGGTTTGCATAGAACTCCACCGAGATAAATAGGTGAGTAGCATTGGTGACTACTGCTACTAAATGAAAAGTCAAGGTGCTTCTACTTTTTATATTTATTTGAAAAGGATGGAGGAGGAGGAGAAAGAGAAGATTAGGTGGAAAGACATGCTATAAACATATGCCAAAAAAACCCAACAAACACCTTTGAAATGAAGGACAGACAGACTCAGGCATCTGAAGTACTACCAATATAATTATTTTCTTTTGCTGTCAGCCTTCTCCTGCTTTGCTTAGTAAATGTACATCTAGTAATTACCAAAAAAATCAGCAGCCCCAGAGGCATGTGGAATCTTTTGCCAGTTGCTCTCTGAGATACCACTGCTATTTCCTATCAAGACTTGTACACTGGTTCATGGCTGTTGTTTAATACCATTCTTACCTTGTGCTACAGAAAGGTTTAATTTGAAATACTGAAGATTCCTCTTAAGTTCATAGTAGTTCAGCTTTATTAGAAGAACTGAGTAAAATATAAATAATATAAACAGGGCAGCACAGCATATTGTTGAAGGTTCATTCACTCTGCAAGGTATCTTCCCTTAGCTCACCAGGTCTATTGCTTCATAGTTGTTCCAAGCCACTCAATTTTCAGGTTAAATAAGAAAGTCTGAGACTGCTTTTATATACATGAAAAATATCTTTAATCATTACAAAAGTTTAAGAAATCAAGATAAATAGAGCAAGGTTATAGCAGCAGCTATTTTTATGTGGGGCCTAAGGTACAACAAGAATTTAGATCTGCTAAAATGCAAAAATTAAACCAGTATCTACTCTTGATCTCTCAAAACCAGAATTTTTAAATAACTTGAGGGTTTAAGCTAGTATAAAGAAAGCTGCACCTTAACAACTGCATCCTAACACAGAACAGGTCATAAATTAAGAACTGAATACTTTGGCAAAGTAAGAGGCAGTCAAATATGTTCCGGCATTTGGAGAAATCTGCAATCTCAGTTGCTCCCCTCGCCTCATGCTCCGCACTGGAAGTGTAATTTATGTGGCTCATCAAGGCCCTTCCTTCACCACAGATCCAGCAGGTAAGCATTTGAGTAAAAAGAGGCTAAGAGTAATTGAATGCAGTGGCCCCAGGTGCTGACTGCCTGCTTGGAGGGCTACAGGTCATGTTTTACATGGACTACAGAGCTATGAAAATGACAGCAAATTACATACTGGCCAATAGACGGTATTACCCCAACTGCTCCACTGAATATACACAAAGCAGTGCTGCAGACTGCACAGAGATTTAGTACGTAAGGACACTAAGAGCAGCTTTACCTGATGCACCTTTTACTACAGTTGATACTTTCCAGCTTTGATTTATTTCATCTTTTTTCCTAGCCCCTTAGGAAGCTGGCATGTTGGGACCACTCAAACAGAGAGCTAATATTGCTAGTTACAGTACCTTCTCTGCTGGAATGAGATGCTTTTTCACATTTACAGGATCCATCTGTCCAAGTTAAGGTTATCACAGCTATGCTGTTACATACTGGATCTAGGAATATACAATACTGAAACCAGTACTTTTCCAGGTGCTAGAATACAGAAACAGTACATTTAACAACGCACAAGAATTGTTTTTACAACTTTTAAATTAATGTGTTTCACAGAAGGAAGTTCTCTAGCGAGGGATCTAGACCAGTTTCATATATTTCAGCATCAGGATCTGAGTAGGAAACAATTCATACACTCAGCACTCTTCAGGATAGTGTTTTACTTCAGCCAAATTGAGACTTGCTCAAGGTGCAAGCTAGAGTGTGATCTGGCTCATGTAGTTTCCCCCTCAGGCTTGAAACCGAGGTTATCTTTGGAGAAATACCATATCGGAACATCGAGGAAGCAGAGGCAGCCTCGTGCTCGTTGTCAAGTATTTAGCATCCTTCTAGGGCATATGTCTGGAAGCTTTGTAAACTGTATCCTCCTTTGTTTTAGCAGGTCATGGAAACCAGATCCTTGTATTAAAGTAAAAAATAACTTCACATGGAGCTTGTATGCTACTGCTCTTTATATCAGTGAATCCAAGGACAGGGTCCAGTATCAGAAGGTAGGAAATATCATATTATGAACAATGTTTCATACAAAGAAGTCAGATGGAGACATGAATTCCAAGTTTCAGATATTGCAGAAGATACCAAAACAGTCTGTGTCACCTGGGAGTGAGAAGTGTTTTCAGATTATCATCTTTGTCCGCATTACATGATATTACAGCTAGTATTCTCATTTTGCT
>WEIS01083833.1:311-15948 GCA_013389965.1 Todus mexicanus
TGTGGAGAGGAATGTCCTTAACCCAGCCAGCATGGTATCTGCCAGTAGGATCATTCCATGTGACCTGTAATTATGTTGCACAGAGCCTGACTTCTGAAGAAGAGGGAGGATGAGGAAGGACATGGCACAATACCCACCTGTCTTCTGTACTCCCAAGTGGGGTCATACACCTTCCATCCATTTTCTGGGAAAACCTCTTTGTACTCAAATGCAAAAAGTGGCTGAAAGAAAGAAAATGTAGCATCAAGAGTCCACTCAGAGCCCATTTCCAGGATGTTTGTTATCTCAAATGGACCACTCATGACTAGTCCTTCTTTTTACCACTCCACTACTTTTCTTTAAGGGCTTTGTTAAAAAGATTAACACACTTGTTGTAGCAGGTAATTAGTACAACAATGTACTTTCCTCTATACCCATGATCTCGCTTGACTATTATCTAGTACTTCATGAACAAAAGGAGTTTATAAAAAAAAAGACCACTTGGGCAAGAATGCTCTTTCACATGAAGAACTAAATCCTTTCTATCAGTATCTGAAGCAACAATTGCAGGGTCATAACATGACAGAATAAACTGCATTCCAGACTGGGGGCAGTGCAGTCACCATTAGCTGTAAGCCTCTGATGGATGTCACTGTGCTTTGAATATTTTCCCTCTGTTCTGAGGATGTATCAGTAAGCCATTCTCCATGCACGAAGGAATCCAGCCCCACTGCTTCTCTACAATCTAAATTCCTACAGAACTGATTCTAAAACAGAATTAAAAAGCGCATTTCTCCTCCTTCAACAAAATGCATCCAAAGTAGATGGGACTGAACAAAACAGCTCACTGCCATTCTGTGTCTTTTGGTAAAAAAAACTTAACAGAAAATACTTACCAGATTATTTGAAACTGGGAAAGCATATTTCATTAGGTTCTCAAATATGGATCGCCTAGTTCTCCCTTCAGGCTTATGAGCAAATCGCAAGTTTCGAATATCCTAGGAGAAAGAAGAGGGAAATCAAATTGCAGATTTCTGAACCACCTCAAAATCCAAAGAAAGTTTAAAAGCCAGCATTTAAAATAGGGTCACGCCACAGTGCTCTTTCTAATACTGATTTAACATCGTACTTTGAACACTATGTGTTGCAACTCTGGCCTTGGTTCAGTAGTCATCTGCAGCCTCCAACAAAGTCTGACACAACTGCAAAGGAGCAGAGGGAGCGCATGGATGCACCAGGTCACAGTATCTTGCCTTCAGGTGAAGCTCTCCACCTGATGAAAGTCTAGGGGAGAGCCCCACTCAAGGACAAGCTATCTCTGATCAGCAGGACTTTGTGAGATAGCTCTCCTAGCTCTTACTGGGCCCTAATGGTGCTCTGTGCCAGAAGACAGAGGAAAGGGACTGCCTCACAAGGTACCTCCATAGAGCTACTATGCATAGGGAGCCCAAGTCCAGCCAGTTTGGTGCAAAACAATCACTGCCATCTCCCTTTAAAGCTTCCATCTCTCAGAGTACTCAAGATGAAGTCTAGAAACTGAGAACTCCTCCACTTTGCACAGCAGCGCAGTTTCCAGAGAGCGTGATAACCCAAGACCTTCTTTCCATACTCATATGCAAAACTGAATTCGGAAACTAAATAAAGCATCTCAAGATTTTCCAGTTGAGCTTACAACTGAAACACTTGTAGTAAACAGTTTAAAAGCCACCAGCAGGAAATGAGCTATCAAGTTCAAGCATATGAAGATGGTACAGCAAGTCTGAGAATGAGATAAATAGCTAAAGGCTTAGCTTTCTCACAAAACATTGATTAGGTAATTGGTCTCAGACAGAGAATATTTCAGTATGCATAAACTGTATCTGTACTACCCTGTTACTGCACTGAACTGCTCTGTATATCCGGGGCCAGTCAGGCTGGCATATACACATTTTTTTATATATATATATATATATATGTATATAAGCTGTATAGGACAAAGACACCCATCGTATAGTTTGTTCCCCCTCTGGTAAACAACCTAGTTCAACCCAAACCTGACCATGTGTGCAATTTGCATATAGGCAAAATGGATGAGAATTAGGAATCCAGACCAAAATGGGGAACAAATTAGCCTGCCAGCACAAGCACCCCTACACCAGCAAGGGAGGATCATGATGGCAATAGGATGAGGGAGCAGCTGGATGATTTAGTACAGACTGTACCACTTGCTCTTGACTCAGTGTGCCCCTGAAAATTACATTTTAAATCAGATGGCTTTTGAAGTGTGTGAAGTCACATTGACTGAACTGTTTTGCAGAACTTCCTACAGTACTATAGAGAAAATAATTTAAAATGCATATTCTCCTTCCCCTATTGTAAAAAAACAAATAGAATTTTACCTTGCATACAATCTCCAGCCCATATGAATTCTCACCACGACTAGAAGCACCTCCGATTTTCTCCACTCTGTTGATTACACCTAAAGATGCATCTAGGACAAAAGGAGGGTCCTGTAGACAGTTGAAATTTGTAAGTTTAAAAAGGGGAGGGGGAAAAATCCCCAACTCCTTCTCCCTTATGTCTATATTCCCAAAAACATAGCTATGATTCACACTGATTTACTCTCAAAGAAGACCTAAGTCTAAAGACTGACTAGCCCACAAAAGCATATGGTTTCAAAAGCTTACCCGTTCCATGCTTTTAAAATACAGTCTATAATTGGTAACAGTAAGGGTTCCTCTGATTGCTCCAGTGAAAGGGCAGATGTAAGTAACATCCTTAGCTTAAAAAAAAAAAAGAAAAAGAAAAGAAGTTGTTAATTTCATGGTTAATTTATGGAAACAAAATTATGAAAGCAACAATATTTGAGGGCTCTACTTTTCAGAAATGTATGAAATGAAAGTAAGCTTAATCTGCATTCTAGCCTAGAGCTAACATGCAAGTTTCAATTCTGTGGAGAAAGTAAGAATTTGGGTATAAAGTGAACTCCAGGCAAGTGCCATCATCTAGAACCCCACATTTGCACAGAACTGCTACCCCTGTAAAAAAAGCTGTGAACTGTTTACTTTTACTACACAATGCATTGCCAGTAGCAGGGAACACCATGAATTAAAAGAGGAGCTGATTCCTGCCTGGATGCATTCATCTGAAGCTGACAACAATCTGCATAAAAGCTAAGGATTGTCTGCAAGCTGGATTGTGCCACCATGGACAGAAAACGACAGTTCTCCGACATGTGGCTTTTAGGATGCTTAGGTCCTTCTGCGCACCGTTCTACGCAGAGTCAGCCCCGGGATGACGGCTCTGATGCTAACAGCCAGCAGAGCTACAGCAATTCCCAGCAGCCACAAATCTGTACAGCGCCCAACTGCCAGTGATTTTAAGTCTGAAGTCAGTGATCAAGTTACTCTGCAACAATTCAATTATTTCTGAGCTTGAGTGACGGTGACTCAAAACAGGCCCCTTCTTAAAAGGCCTCAAACATTTCTCACTTGTTTCAGCAAAAGGCAAGAGGTGCTGCTGGTTTTCCACAGCAAACACCTCTTCTAACTGCCCTTCTGTTTTGCATCAATTAAAAACACCAACGTTTAAGTTGTTCCCTCCCCCCACTACCGCTGCCCAGCAGTGACCCATTATGTCTTCTGCCACTGAAGCAATTGTCTGGCTGTGCTGTGGCTATGGTTTACGTTATCACCGACAACTAAAGACACCTCTTAAACACACAGGGATACTTTCAGAAGGAGACCCACTAACCAGAGCTGCCAGGTCTATGAAAGAACTTCCTGGATCATCTTAATAACCTCAAGCCTCCAAACCCTATGGGATCGATTTTGCAAGGGCTGTGCGAAGTCAGGAGAACACCTTGCCTCTCATCCAGGTGACAGCCACCACACATATGAGGTGTGAGGCTACTGGGCTGTCAGGATGAGTACCTCAAGTTCTTCTACCTTTATCCCATCAGATTTAGCCTGGAAGGAGGGAGAAAGAGGGACTGCCTTACTCCAAGGCACTGGCAACTCATACAACTAAATCATCCTCATGCCAGCTCTGCTTCTGCTCAGTCTTCACTGACTGTCAAGATTGGGATAAGGAGAAGGACCCTTAAAATATCAGGAGTGACTTCAGAGCAAAATGCATAGCACAGAATTTGTGGTTAAAAATAAATAAAATTATATATATACACACACATGCTAGCAATTTCACTATTCAATTTAATTTACATGCATTTATTCAAAGGACAATTAAACACAAAATGCTTCTAGCCAGTTCTAATTAAACCAAGTGTTTCATTATCGGCCGATTATTAATCACTTCTTTTCAAAGACTGGTTTGACAGAGGTTTGAAAGCAGACTCATGAAGCATAACAAGGGTGAGGGCAGCCTGTCTGTTTTTTCCACTAGAGCTCTCATTATTCAAAATGTAATTTCAAAATGTTTGGAAAAAAACCCAAAATCTTCTAATAAGAGAAGTGTGCATTCACATCTGAAAAGGAACAGGACTTCTGGATAAAGGGGAAAGGTGCTAGAAAAATGTTTTCCAGGTAAAGAATCTCAGGCATGATCTCAAACACTGGCTTTACCAGCTTGTAAGCCACATCACCTTTCACATTTGCATTTTATTAGCTTCGTTTCCTAAGGAAACAATTTTACTTAATTAAACTGCACGTGTACCTACACACGTGGCTTGTCTGACCTTAACCCTACTGTGACTGTGTGATTTCAGCAGTCTCTATCCGATAAAACACTGAAATGCTTCACTGCTTGTGAGAAGGGATGCCAGGTATAATAAAGAGGTTGTACTAGTGCTACTACCAAGAGAAAGTCTAATAAGTCAAAGTCTTTGGCAGGTATAAGAGAATCCATTTGGGAGAAAGAGACTGGAAACCAGGATTTACTAATTCCCATGTTTATGAAAATTCCTGTCTTTTATAGGGCCAATCTTACCCTAGATTATTGGGTTGGCTGTAATAATTTTTCTTCCCTTCCCTGTAAAATACAAAGAGAATTACATTTGCCTTTCTCGACACTGTTATCAGGAAATAATTATTGCTGATGAATAATGAAGATTTCCTTTTTGCTACCTTTAACTTCTTGCTGGACCAGGCGGCTGCTGTCTGGCCTACTCCAAAAGCCACCCAGCTGTACAGACTTACGTTGCTCATCACATCATTTACAACAGATAAAACACTGGTAACTGATCTTTTAAGCCATTCTCCAGGAATCTTTTGAAATATAGTCTTGCTGTTGGGGCTAACTATACCTGTGGAGTGAGTTAAATGTCAGTTTGCAGTGTGTGGCTGGAGGACAAGTTCAAAATCCTCAGGAAAGAAAGGAAGGACTGAGGCGGGGAGGGTGTTGCTTATTTCTAGATTTTTCTGCTGTTGCTAGGTGAGTTTCTTCAGTGAGGTATTTTCAGCTTTGGTTTGGGGGTTTGTTAATTCTTAGGACTGAAGTTGTACTCTTCCATATCATTTTAACAAAGAAGGCAACGTGTTAAACTAGTGAATGCAAAACCTTTCACAGAAAATCAATCAAGAGGCTTACTCAAACTTTCAGATTGGAATGCATCAGCAAACCTGATGCATGAGAGAATGTCTGGATAAAAATAAAGAAAAAAAGCCCCATCTCAGCAAGTTCTCTGCAACTGCACTGTACCCTCTCCCCCACACTATGACAGAGATTTGACAAACAATTGTGCTGTGTCAACCTAAGAAGTCACTCTGTGGCGAGTACAACTTGTAACAGTTGATCCATGTCCTCTCAGAAGGCAGTAAATGCAAAGCTGTACAGCCTACCTGATAATTCCTGATCATTCATACTACGATATGTCAAATTGCCTTGTATTTGCTACATGGTAAGAGGGAACACACAGTTACCACAGATTGTGTGATGCGCAGATTAATAAAACAATCTGATCATAGTTCTCAAAACATCAGCAATTTGCTGTTGTTGGTCCATAACCACTAAGATACTGTGCCCTATGGATATTCTATTTGGTCAGCAAACAATAAGGAATTTCCTCTTCACGTACCCATGTCTTTAATGGTTTCTCCAGGTAGCAAAGGCGGTTCTTCCATTTCAGCCAATTTATTAGTCTCCCTCAGGACCTAGGCAAAAGACAGAGGTAGAAAAAGAAATTCATTATGTTTTCATAAACCAGCTTTACACTAACCTGCAATGAGTCAACAATATCCAGGACAACAAATATTCAAAGATCTTGAGATACTGTCTAGTGTCTCCGCCTCTGAAAGCTCAATACAAAGCATGTGGAAGACCTCCGTGCAGTCCCTGAACATACCATTAGACCACGCACAAGTGCTTAAGCAAGGATGTTGGTGATGCAGGAGTTGTTTGAAGGAGCAGACTTACCAGGTGGCTGCCTTTCACGCTCCAACCTTCTCTTCCCCAACCCATCATCACAAGTCAAACTTTCTGCCCACACCGTTACAGAACCAAAGGGATTGTCTCCTTTCCCAGCTGAAGTGATCAGCTGTTACCACGATGCTATAAACTATTAAGCAGAGCAATTTCTAGTTTACACTGAGTAAAGTTAAAAGGGACACCTTGTCACACCACAGTCTTCCGTGAGGGTCGGACAACTGCAAAGATCCTGATTTGGCTCTGCAGTAGGGATTTGCTACGTTTTAGGAAAGCACAGCTGTAACTATGAAACTTACCATAGATTTAGATATCAGGTGAAGAATTATGAGAGAAGAGCAAATATAAGTGACCAAGAAGAAGGCTAAACCTATGTGGTGAAACATGGGTGGATTTAATCATATTGCCCACGCCTCAGACTGGCCAAGTGTTAACCACAATCACAGCAGCACACCAGTTGCTCAATGTAGTAACACAGCAGGTGAGTTAGTCCAGACTCTGCATCATGCTGTAGCAACCACAAGACTTTGGGTTTAAAGTTGGAGTGAATCCCACCTGGTAGACACAGCCTCACAACTGAATGTGAAGACTCACCGAAAATATTTTCTAAGATAACTTGAAGCGAGCAAAGAAAAATAATTGTTTCAATTTGCTATCAGGAAATCCCTGCAAAGAAAATTCCAAGACATGGCCTAAAGTGGCACTCTAGAACCTGACACGTCTATGGTCAACTTTCATATAGGATCAAGTCAGAGGGAGAGCCTCAGGGGAGAAAAATTCTCTAAACTACGCAAAAAAAATGAAAACAAACCCCAAAGAAATCCCATGCCACAATAAAAGCACGTTCCAGCATTTTCACACAACAGATGGATGTATAGATGAAAAGATTAACAAGATCAAAGCCTTCTTGAGAACAAGATGTACATTTTAAGGAATGCATTCAAAAGACTCTTAAAAAAAGAGAAATATTAAAAGCAAGCACAGTCCTGGCTTCTTAATGGGAACCTCACAACTGCATCCACTTAGGCCAGCTCTTAGCAGGTTGCCAGAGCAGTTGGACTGGAGTCTACTGGGCAGCTAAAGGGAGGTCACCATCGACAGAGCTCACACGGGCAGCACTGAACTTGGAGAAAAGCTTCTCCTCCCCCACGTTGGCAATACCAGTAAAAATAAGGTTTTGCTGGTCTAACTTGCAGAAGTCTATGCTGAGGACTTCTTGTCAGCACAGCTGTGTTGGCCAAAGATCACACATCTCATCAAAGTCCTGACTGACGGCCTCCCTGACAAATGCCTGTGATGTAAACCCGCTCTCAACTCCTGTGTGTCAATTCTCGCGCTCAAGTAACAACCTTGAAATTAGCGGGGTAACATCTGGATTACACCAAATGAGACGGAGGCTTCTGGCTAATTAGTCCATAAGTGGTTGTCATACTTGTGGCCTTTTATCTTGGAAGGACATCAGTAAAAATACACCCTCCGTTCAGGACATGATCATAACTTCTTTGAGAAGGTCCGTGCTCCAAATGGGCTGCAGCTGCTGCTAGGATCACTTCGGTTAACAGTTGGACTTGCTGCTCTCCTGCAGATGTCAGTGGGAGCACGTCCAGCGGTAAACATTTGGAGAACTGGGCTATACCTTATGCCAAAACAAATACGAGGTAAGATACATAGAAAGCATTTGGTATGATGAACAGCTGCCATGATCACTAGGTGGGCAGTGCTCAGGTGGGTTCTAAACACTGTACTGCAGCTGGGAGAGAGGAGAAGGGAAAAGGCAAGCAGTACAAAAGACAAAGACCTCCATGTCAACAGCATTCTGTAAGGACGAGGTTGAAAGCTTTTTTGGTTTAAAAAAAGCTCTTCTAACTCTAATAAAATCCATCTGCTCACTCGCACTCTCTGAAATGTGGAGTCCCCAGGGTCAGAGGAAAGGGTTAGCGATCCAAACCTGTGATCACTTCAACATGGGCCAGTGGATAGATGGTCTCCTGGAAGCACAGCACTTCTAGGTCAACAGCTTCTGCCCCCTTGCTTCTGCCTCTCCCCTGCTTTGTTTTTTTATTTCTTTTGTGGTCTTTTTGGTACAGAATTGAGTACCCTTTTTGACCATTCTTCAGCTGATCTCTGCCACACGAGCTACCTCAGGTAACACAGCACCGATTGTCTCCTTGATGATTTCAAAGAGGCCGCAAGCACATCACCCGTGGATAACAGGCATTCTTCCCAAGAGGCTGCAACACACATTGTTAGAAAGCCCAGGACAAACACTTCTTTGGTGTGCCAGTTTTTGCAGCATCTGCCCGGCTCTAGAACTTGAAAGAGCCTCCTAGTTGGAATGTGAGCACTTGAAACCCATCTTGGCAGAAATTGAGAAATGAACAGTTGGCATTTTCCTGTAATCCACCTCCATCAACGGCTCCTTAAAATTGATTTGGGGAAATGCAATCTGTGTGCAGCTGACAATGCAGGCAGCAGGCACAGGAGAAGACATCTGGGACAGTGCTAGAGGACAGAGGGTGGCAGGATGGAGGAAAAGTGGGTGGATAAGAAAGAGGAGTTGTGGAAATAGATCAATGGCAAAGAATGAGAGGGGACAACGGACAAGGAGCTCTGGGAGGACACTAATACCATAGAGAGACCCTCAACTCCTCATGTGACTAAGAAGATGACGTGAAAAGCCCTTCCATCTTACCGCCATCCTCCTTCCGTCCCCCAGAATCCAAAAATAGTTTAATAAACTGTGAGAAAAGTCTTTTTTTGTACATTAGCCTATTTTCAAGACTCTAAAAATAACACTCCTGGGCCCAGATTTAGCCCTCTGCAAATTTTGCAGAATGAAATTAAGAGCTCCAGGGAGGCAAGAAAGCAGGTAGGGGAGCCAGGGACACAACTGCGGCAGCCTGGCTGCAGGAGAGTGACGTCTAGCTGCTGATGCATTAACACCACTGAGGCAGGTGCCATGTACATCTATAAGGGAAATGTTCCACCTCTGTCTGTCCCAGGTTTTTAAAGCGTTCAGTGGAAACAAAACCAAAGTGTGCTCAGAGATTGTCAGTGAAGGTCACAGCCAGGGCTGAGCAGAACCGGCATTACTTAGCAATAGGACTGTGTTGACGTAGAGCCACACACTGGCCGTACCTGTCACAACCACCACTAAGATGGTTTCTGCAAGAAACAAATAGAACCACCAAAAACCAGCAGACTACTCTGCCTTGCCTCTAAGTCAAACAAGGCTTTTGTTATGTTTTCCCCACAAAAATGTTATGCTTGGTAACTGAATCTCCAGGGGAGTGAAGAGTTTAGTTACACATCAGAATAACCTTTATTTCTGTCTTCTTTTACGGAGTAATATCACCTACCCATTCCACCCATCAGCAGGTCTCCCTCTAGAAAGAACAGCTCTCTGGGATGCCAAGCATGTGAGTACCTTAGCACCTAAACATAAGTCCTGCCTCAGCTCAGAGAGGGTGTGAGGACTTCATGCCACCACCTACCTTTGTTCTCTGCTCAAGCAGCAACTTAGCAGAACAAACCCACACTTGCTACTTTTAACAACTGCTTCTCTTACTCCAGGATCCCACCTTGTGCTAGCTTCAGCCCACTTACCCATGGCTGAAGGTGTGGAGCTTTCTCATGCCCTCCCACCTACAGCACCCAAGGCAGGGAAACCCTGATGCTGTATTGTCGACAACCTCCAGATCTCAGCAACAAAATGATCATCTCCTTTCCTTGCACGTATGGAGTCAGGAAAAGAGGTACAGCTCCTGCTAAAAGGGTAAGACTGCTCCCAGCCTCATCCCTTACCTCTTCATACTGTGACTGAGGGTACTGCAGTTCTGCCAAACCTCTCCAACCATGTGATTTCACGCTGCCTCCTAACACAGCAGCCAGCATGCTGCTCAAAAAATCCCTCTGCTGATCGATGTCCGTGCATATCTCGTGCACATAGCTCAGTCTGAGCAGCTACAGCCAGCTCAGGACAGTACACAGATAAACTGCACCCTAACTCTAAGCACAGGGTCTCAGAGGCCTGCGCATCGTTGAGCGCTGCTCCAGAAGGACCTGAGAGGCTGCATGAAACTCTATATTCAGGGTTTGCTTTTGCCTGTGAACAAAACAACTGGTATGTTTTCCTCCTGTACTGCCTGTGAGGCGTTTGCCTCCCAGCGGAGCTGCACAGCCAGGATGCCAACACACGTCCTGCGTTGGCTGAGGCCGAGCCAGGATTGCCACCTCCTACCCAAACCACCAGTGCTGTGATTATTCCCGTACTGAGCTCAGTCAGGATGCCCAAGTTCACTTAATGGCTTTTTTAATGGATGTTTTTCCACAACCTGGATCATTCTGCCAGAACTGGCTTAGAGTGTGGCTACACGAGTGTAAACCCAGGGTGAGGGAGGGAGAACAGCTGCGACTGACTAGGGACAGTAACTTTGTCCCTGAACACTGATGTCTGCAGTACAAGCCTCCAGATAACAAAGATGCACAAAGAAAGCACCTGAGGTCCCCTGCCAAGCCATTTTCAGTTATTCTCTTCTACTTTCTCCTGAATATTTCAGTCTTGAAACCCACAGACAAAGGTCAGGTATTTTTGTCTGCCTTGCAACTTAAGGAGAAACTACAGGTTTGCATTAACAAGTTGCTGTGCAAGTTTTTCCAAGCCTGCCTAGATTCTTCTATCCCAAATCACAGAATCACAGAATGTTAGGGATTGGAAGGGACCTCTAGAGATCATCTAGTCCAATCCCCCCATTGCTGGAGCAGGATCACCTAGACCAAGTCGCACAGGAACTCGTCCAGGCGGGTTTTAAACGCCTCCAGAGAAGGAGACTCCACAATCACAATGACCAAAAGAAACTTTTTTGGTTTAGATAAAATTAAGCTGAACTCTTTATGTGAGGGTTTTTTTTCCTCTCTCTGAGTTAATCTCTCCTTGGTAACCTCCTACGCACTCCAACTCTTTTTGTACATTTTGAACAGATTTGTTATGCATAAAGCCACAGCACTGGCATGACATGTTTGACCTGACACCGTGACCACCTTGCTCCTGCATTATTCCTTTCCCCAACACCATGACCGCCCCATTTATTCAAAAGGTGAGCTCTCCAGGCTTGGATCCACTTTTGCTCTGGCTACACACAGTCCTGTTCTGTGTTTCCTACAGCAGGAAGTCAGTCTCTTAACTGTTCTTTCACATAAACATACGTAATCTGTTTGTACAGACAAACATTACACACACACAAAACCTCTTTGCATCTGCAGCCCCTGACCCCACAGGTCTGGCATATCTATCTTGTGAGTATGCACCGGTCAGTAGCAACGGGTGGGATACACACTGTGGGGATAGCAATGTGTGTGTTGTACATGCATCTGTGCAAGAACACACGTACAGAGTTAGTAGCTTTTTTTAAAAAAAAAAAGCTTTCCAAATTATGGGTGAAATATGGAGTTGAAACTCAATAGCCAAATGAAAGGTTTTATCTCCTACAAGAAAAGAATTGTCTGATACTTCAAATTTTAATGGACTACGGGAAAATATTCTACTTGTAGTTAACATATCTAAACTTTCCTTCCTCCCCCCTCTTTTTTTTTAAATGTCTTTCTCTCAAGGACTGGCACATGATTAAATGCACTACTGAATCAGCACTCTTGCCAGTTTGCAGGCAGGGTAGTCAGTAAATTGCAGGAATATCCATTTCACCTCAAATCGGAGATCTACATCTGAGGTACTCAACCTAGATGCTCTGCTCAGCCAGTGGAAAGCAGGGGACCTGGGAGATTCACCTTTAGGATGAGTGCCCTTCGATGTTTCTTCCTTTCAAACGCCATTTGCTAGTCTCAGACCATGTCCACCTACCCTGAGTTGCCCTCCCCTCACCATCCCTTTCCTCTTTCATGGTTGTTACTGCGAAAGTCAAATACCACTACGGCAGGTATATCAAGATATATCGTTACCCTAATGACAGGCTAAAAACCTCTGAAACAAAACAGACCCAGAAGCTCGTTCCATTCTCCTCAGAAAAAACGTGGGCATCTAATTCTGTCCAGCTGGTGTTGACAGAAGCTGCAGAATCAACACGGATATGTGCAGAATCAAGACCCATATGATTATTTAGGACAATTTTTCAAAGGTGCATCAGTTCCCTCTCTAAATGAAACCTTCCTTAGAATGAAAAAAGGGTATCTTTTTTTTCTAGCATTTTGCTGCTTAGATGCTCCTGCCTTCTCAATGCTGAATTAGAAGGATCGCAGAGCAGCAGCCCATGCTTCAGAGACAAATCCTCCTGTAGGCTGCAAACACTGCACTACTTCAGAGAGATTTTCAGCTGCTGTTTATGGCTATCTCAAATGTACACTGAGAAGATTTATGTGGTATCTATCCTATTGTAAATGCAATAAAATATAAATTGAGCAAGCAAACGGACTTTGTTGATTACTTTTAAATCATTAAGAATACCACAGCAAAATGACTACAGGAGAAAACCAGCAGTATCTCTGCATGACTGAGGCACAGGGACTTTTCTGAGGATTATGACTGATGGGTTGAAAAACTGTGTTAGAGACATTCAGATCAGCAAGATATTAATTTCAGGGAAATGCTTTTTTTCTTATTCTTCTGGGATATTAGAAGTTGAAAGGGAAAAACACAAAACACCCTGGACACATGGGTCATTTCAGGGAATCAAACACACCATCCAAAGATCACATCGAGACTGTTCAGCTCTTAAGAGAGCACTCAGCCAAAAGAAGGCTTCCTATCTTGGTTGAAAAACAACACAAGAGGCATTTAAGTTATCAATAAAATGTTCTGAGAACAAACCACCTCGTAGACTACTCTAAAGACAACAATAACGCACAACACATACTGCAACTACCTTTTAATTATGCCTTCCTGTCACAACTAAAAAAAACCCCAAATCATAAACTACCACATTTATTTTGAGAAAGTATAAAAAGGTCTGAGAAATTACTTGTTTACTTACCACTGTCTTGAAAATCTTTAAAAATAAGCTGAAGATTAGTGTATTTAAAAAAACAAACAAATAAACACAGTCACCCGGGGACTATAAAGGGACTCCTCTGCAGGAGGAAGTAGCCACATGTAGCGTTTCCCTGGGGTTTTCTGCTTTGTCTTTTCCACGAAGCACTTCTCAGACCTGAGTGTCCAGTGATTAACAGCCTCTCCGAGCTGCTGAATCTCCTGGGCCCTCACTGCACAAGTACAAGGCAAGGCTTAGAAGCTCAAAGGAACACTTTGTTGAGGGCCACTTGTTCAACCACGGCTGGCTTGTCTCTTCAAGTTTGTATGGCTTGGTGCCTCAAGACAATTCTCTCATTAGGCTCTGACAGAAAGTCGTCATTGACTCAACACAGCAACGCTCCCTGGCACAGAAGGTTGCAGATATAATCTATTCAGACAAGTCCAACATTTTTTAATTCAGAACTTTCTTCAGTGCCAGGGGTTCCACATACGTCTCGAACGACAATGGCTCTGTCCTCCCCTGGTTGCCCAAAAAACTTTGGACAGCACATTATCCTGACTTTATCCTTTCTTTATTTTTACTGAATTTCATTTAGCAAACAACTTATACGGGAAAATAGATTACAATTTTGAAGGAAAGAATTATATCAGTTCAATGAATTTCATATCATCAGTCTTAACCAATAGGAAAACACTCTGACCAAGGAGAGAGTTATAAATTCTACCCAAGTAAGTCACAGAAAACTGTCTCCGTTACCAAGAATTCCACTTTGGAGTTTAGTGATATGTAACATAAGGATTCAAGATACACGTAATAAGATACTTACAAGGAGTAAACAATCACAGGGAAGGGAACAAAGATGTTTCACTCAGGGCAAAAACATCTACAGAAAATCAAATCTTGGCAGGTACTGCATGGAGTCACAAATCCAAGTGCTCCTTTTAAATACCATGCTTGTTCATTCTTGCCTCAGTTGTGCTTCAATCTACAAAACTGCAAGTACAGGGGGAAAGAAAAGGGACACACACACACACAAAAGCCACCTCTTACCCAGTTTTCCTCAGCAAAAGGAGAATTCTTGCACTTTGTAGCTAGCAGTACCGTAGTCAATTAGGAAGAGATGAAAATATTTCTGAGGAACATATGAAGCCCATTTGCTTATTCTCCTTAGTTTTTCATTCCTAATAGATGGCAATCATAAATGCTTCCAGAGATTTCTTTCACTGTGCATTACTTCATATTCAAACATTCAGGTACCTCTATAAGAAAAACTAGCAATGCTTGCTGTCTTTGCTCTCTTCTAAGTGGATGAGCACTTAGGGAGTATTACTTTCCTGTAAAGGAGACAGAAAACTGCCTGCATCTGGCCTTTCCTCCCCATCTAATTTGCATGAAATCAATATTTTGCAAGCCAGAGGTTGGCTACTCTGTGTTTTTGTTTCCTTGAAAGGGGGAGGTGCAGAAAAGGACTTACTGGGGAGAGGTGCAAGAAGCGGACCAAGATTTTCCATCTCTTAGGACAGTTTAAAAAGAAAAAGATTGTAATTCTCATGAATTATACAGCATTTACAGTCATGGAAACTGGGGCCCTAGAAAAACATGGCAACAGCAGAGGCGAAATTCTAATCACTTAGGAGGCTGTCCTGGAATGACCATGCTTATAGACAAGCGCATCATTCATTCTCCAGAAACACTGCTCTGTGCCTTTGTTCATCAGCAGCTTAATGCTCCGAACTAGAAAGCAAGCTCGTTTCCCACAGACACACACACGCAACTCACATGGCCAAAATGAGAATTTAGAGATTGTTAAAATATTTTTGCCCATAAGACTTTCCAACTTCTCCTCTGCTGCTCTTTAAGTCCCTCTACTTGATACCTTTGATAATGTAAAGCATTGCCTGTTCTTGAATTTGGCCCCAGTTTCCTCCTGGTGTGCAAAGGGGCCTGTGGAAATGCTACACACAGATCAGGTAAGGAGTACTTCTGCCTGTATAGCTTCTGCTCCTGTACACCCACAAAAACAGGAAGNCTGTACACCCACAAAAACATGAAGATGTATCTCCACGTGACAGTATAACTGAGTCCAAAGTGATGATGCAGACAAACACATATGTTTAAGTCTTTTCACACAGTGACAGTACAAAGATGAACTGTTTATTTAATTTCACCGCTGTATCGCCAGCTCATATCCAGCCAAGTCTTTTGTGACCACAGGTCAATTATCTCCACCATCTGGTGGCTCGTGTAATATGATATGAAACTTAATAGCAGTCGCAGTCCAGCGCCCTGGGAAGGAAAGCTCACACCACAGAACACAT
>WEIS01083836.1:609-13792 GCA_013389965.1 Todus mexicanus
CCACATTTCATTGTAAGAGTTCATTGAAGTGATGACGATTTTAAATTGACTCTTGCTTTCCTTGCTGCAACTTCAAATTATTCTTTACACCCCCAGCGACAGTGTTCCTGGTGCATTGAAGCATTTTGTATTTTCTTCAAAGGGAAGGCTGAGGATTCAGCCTGTACTTCCTAAGCAGTGCCCTGCTAAATCTGGTTTCAGTTAAACCCTCTTTTTGAAGTACATGGTCATAATTAGATCTGCTTAGAGGAGACAGCAGGACTGTGACCCCAGATCTTTCCTTCACAAAGTTTCCTTTCAGTCTTCGGTAAAATTGTCTCCTCTCTGTCTCCCCCATCACAGCACCCCCAGCAAGGAATGCACTGGCAAGTCCCTCGGAGGTCTGTGATAATACATTCCTCTCAGCTTCCATCATCCTGGCACAGAGATGCTCTTGGCTGCTCTGCTGGTGATGTAATTCTGGGCCCACATCACCTGCAAAGGAAACTGATCTGTGAGCAATAAAGCACACAGCCGTCTTGAAACAAAAATGGGAGTGTTGATGTTAGCAAGTTTTTTACTATCACGCCCCGCTTTTCGTATTTCTGTTTTTATTACCAAAGCTCTCCTTCTCCCTTTTCCCACGAGACGGCAGCACCAAGCCTTTCATTGGGAAGTGTTTGCCTTTTTGTTTCCCTTTATTTCACGGACTCAAGCAAATGTAAAGGCTGGAGTATAACATAGCTTGGAGATTTTGTGTGTGTTACCTTTCCAGTTTGCATTTTTGTCTTGATTTTTATGGAGATTGTAAAATAAAGAGGCTGGCAGGAAGACAGCGGGGCAGAGTATCCATCAGTCAATGACTTGTTTAGAGAACAATCAAGCCAAAAGTATGAAGCGTTCAGGGCTAATAAATATCTGTGATTTACCGGCTTAAGGCCAAATTCTGTGTTAAGAATAGCCCCATGCAGAGATATTGGGGTGAGGTGTATAGTACAAACATATAGCATAGATTTTGGCCTGTAACTGTGCAATCTGTTGTTGATTCCTTTAAAGTCTGGAAATTGGGTTACTTTACAGAAAGATTTTTGCTGTTTTTTTTCTTTGAGAGTTCTTAGCCATATTCATACTCTTTCCTTCTCATATGATGATTTTTTTCTGTGTCCTGGTTTCCAAACTGTGACCCCCCAAAAAAGGAAAAGCCAGCCCAATGGAAATGTGGGAATTCACCATTGTCTACAGTTGTTACTCATCTTACTGCACATTACTGGCCGGAGTAGAGCACTGAGTCACTCTCTGCTTACTTTTCAGTAAGTGCATCTCTAAACTTTGAATCTTACAATGTAGAGGACAAAAGCAACAGTACAGTTTTTTATTCTTTTTTCCTTTTTTTTTTTTTTTCAGGCTGACATGCTATTTGTATGGTTTGGAAACTCTGGCTATTTTCTGTTGATGTAATATATTCACAGGATCACAGATCACAAATTCTGTAGTAGTCTATTAAAAGAAATAAATGAAAAAACCTGGCAATGACAAATACCATTTCTGTACAGTTAAGTAAATCTGAAGGTCACCCATTTTGCAGGTCCTGTTTTACAGCTCTAGCTGACTGCAAGGCAGTGACTGCTCAATGTTTAGGTTTTAACTAATGAACCTGGTCCCAAGTTCCAACAAAATGGCTCCAAAGGCAGTTTAAAAATGAGAGAACAACCAGACTCATCGGACTGTGGAGAAACAATATCAAAGTATTGCGAGTCTTACACAATGTGAGGCTTGCCATGAGCTGGGACTAATCCAAATCCATCTCTTCACACTTGGATAGTCCTCAAAACTGTCCAGTCTTTCAGTTCACTTCTGGGATTATATAAAATGGCATCATGTGTTGTTTCAGCTATTTTTCCAAAATTACTTCTAAGTAGGCATCACCTTCACAGCCCTTGAGAAAGAATTATTATACAAAACTATATGTAGTTCATTATTCCTAGCAGGTTTGCTTGCTAAAATCATCAATTCAAATGATTCCAGGGTCAGATGTGGGTTAAAAATTACTTCATTCAAAATCTACTCACGAACTCAAACTCTGTCCAGGGCGCAATAGGTAACAATTTTAACATTTAAGGGGCCTTTGGCATGTTTCAGAGTTATTATACTACTCAAATAAATGTCAGTTCACAGTTCTACTGAGGCTATCTTTTTAAGTTGTCATTTTTTTTAGGCAAATAAAACAAGAACTGAATCAGAGTCATACAGGGAAAATTGCTTCCTCATTCAGAAAGATTAGAAACTGGTTTCATTTGAAGTGCCAGGTTTCAGTGAATTCCTAAAAAAATTAGATAGGTGCCACTTATTTATAAGCATAAATATATGCTAAGAGGCACTCAAGGTTGAAGTTGTTGGATATTTGCTTTACATTTAAATGGAAGTTTACCTGTGCAGAGATGTACAGACAGATGAGCGAAGTATATGACTTACTGTTTTGGTTCATGCCCTACAAATATTCAAGACCTGTTCTACATGATGAGATAACTTCCACCAGGTTGGGTGAAGAATCTCAAGATGCCATCTGACTTGGAGGGTTATTATGACTCAGTGACCCTATTTAGAAGCTTTTTTAACCCTTAACAGATGCAGTGCTTTTTTTTCATCTTCTTTCCCCAAAAGGGTGCTAAGCTGTGCATCCTTTTTCATTCCTGCAGCATCTCCAGTGACAGTGGGGAATACCAATAATGAGTTTTATATTTGCATTGTATCAGTTTCCATTTCTTTTTAAGGTTTATATGTAGAAAAATCTTAAAGCAGAATAAAAAAAACCAAACACGGGGTGCAAAAATCCAAACCAAAGATTTCTGTGAAATTTGCCAAAACTTGTGCAAATGTGAGGGAGAAGAAACGCAGAACAGGGGAAGCCATCCTGGTCATGTCATTGAGTGTCTTGGGGTGTCTGTTCCACTCTTAGCTGGTTAAAATTGTTCCACTTTTACATACTTTTTGAGTTCTTTTCACCAAAGGGGTGAATATTTTCTTGTAGGTCAGTGCCTGGGTATTTAAATTCCCCCAGACATGGAAATTCACGGGGCCAGGTCTCCATCTTCCAAAAAGCGAGGATTTTTCACTTGTTGGTTTGGTGGATGGTGCCAAGATATGGTCCTCTCTATCTGCTGCTTTTCTTAAAATGACAAAGATGGAAATGAAATTACTTATTCAAGATGAAAAAATGTCTTTCTGAAATCCACAGGAAAGTTCTTTTTCACTTGAACAAGAGAGAAAAAGGCAGCTTTCTTTTTTCTTTGATAATTACTTATGAATTTTTGGTTCAGCTCTGGAACTGAAAAATCAATTACTCACATAGCTCTGTTATCCAACTGCTTATGTTAGGGAATGATTAATAGAAACGTAGCTGAATATGTAATGCTTTAATGAGTAAAGATAAAGAAATGAGTAGAAAATAAGGCTAAACTGTAGCAGAGTGACAGCAATACTTTTCTGATAGGAATTATGTCATAGGTGAAAAAGCATCTCTTGGTGACAAGTGCATATATCACAGGATGGAAGTTCCTGTACAGTTCCATTTAAAATGTTTATTTTCAGAGGAACTGGAAAGGGATAGATGTATTCTCTTTCATCATTTAAATATCAGGCTTTTCCTAGATGCCTTGCCTTAAAATGATGCATAGCTTTCAACATTTTTTCATTTTGCGAATTACTGGCTGGGATACAAACCTGGTTTCCAAAAATAGTAGGGGCAAAGCAGTGTCCATACTGGTGAAAGGCAGGCAGGTGGTGCGGAGCACAGGGCATTGCCACTTGCAGTTGTTGCACGGCTCACGCTTCACAGGCACTGCTAATCCTACGATGGAGAAGAGTGTCCTGGATTGACTGGCTCCTGTCCTTACCTGACAGACCAAGTGCTGTCAGTCCGAGTTGTTTTCGGTGGCAAGCCCTATTGCTTTGTGCCCACCATTAGCACGCAGAGCTCTCTACATCCAGCTTCTTCAGGTCTTAGAAAATAACTAATCTGTAAAAATGCCAACCTGACGCTGGATTTTATGAGCACAAAGCTGGCATTGTTGCAATTCCTGCGAAGTCTGTAGAGCTCTTCATGATTAATAAGATTAATGAGAATCAGAATAACAATTCTGAAAATGATAAATAGTGTGTGTGTGTTGTGTGTGTGCATGCAGGTACCTGTGGAAGTATATATATGCACAGATTAATGTATTACATACAGCATTACAACACTTTTTTGACCAGAGTTACAGTTCCTGGATAAGAGTTTAGTCTCCTGGAAAATAACTTATGAAAAATAATTATTGCCTCTATTATTACATTTTTATATAACTTCTATATTAATTCCTGTTTATGATAGTGATAATTTATTCATATATTATTTCTACGTAATTTCTGCAACCAAATAAATACCTTTATATTTAAAATTATTTTTTGTCAGTATTGCCTATTGATTCTACCAAGCAGGCTGTAAGACTTTCCAAACCGATTTTGCCTCTCTTTCTGTGTGAAGCATCGTTTGCACTTATGTCACTACAACATTTTTTTAAATAATAGTGATTTGTAAGCAAGGACACTCAGTGGACGTCAACAACTGACAACCAAATACGTGGTTAGAAAACAACAGGGTCAGGATGCCTAAGCTCTGCAGTTATTCGGAGGGCAACACAAGCATAGGAGAAAGAAATTTTAAGGCAAGCAGAGGCAAGAAGAGCACCTTCTAATTCACGCTTACTGTATGAAACTGGCCTGGTTTCTCCTTGCTTGCTCTCCATCTGGATATGGGAGCTTTCCCTGCCCTTTCCTTTTGCCATCCAAAAGCTCAACAGGCTGGCAGTCAGATCACCATCTTGGAAAGTAGTAGTGCAAGCTGAGTTATTTCAGACTGAGGAGAGAAATAAAACTATGTATGCAAATTCTTGGGAAAGTAATACAGCTCACAGGTGCTGGTGCAAGAGGCAATCCACTTGCAAGTCTTCCTTCAAATGAAAGCATCTATGGCTCCCATTTTTGGGTGGTCAGCCCGTGTCTCCCTGGTCCTCAGAACAAGCCCTTCACCATTTTGTGTGTAAAGACATGCATTTCGCGAGGCCCAAATAACCTCAGGTTGAGAATGATGTTCAGCTCAGGCAAGATGATGGGACTTCCAAGAATGTGCAACTGCAAGTTTGGGCAATCAAGATACAGATCTTCCCCAAAATCAGGTCCCCATGAACATTCTGATTTAACATGTGTGTTGGGTTTTGGGTTTGGTTGGTTATTTTATATTTCCCTCTTTAAATTCTTCATTAACTGTTTTCCAGAAATCCTGTGAGTCTTTTTTGGGTCCTGCTTTAAGCAACTACAAGTAGGAGGTTAAAATAGCAGGCTTGAATCTCGAGATAATCTAGTCCCTGGGGGAGTGCTGTGGGATGTACAGTGGGGACAGTCTCTTCTATAATTGCCTCTCAATAGACACAAATCTTCTAATGTAAGCAGCAGCTCTAAGAATTGTGTGAGCTGTAGTAATTAGCGATGTGATAGTAGAAAAACTTTGTGTAGGTGTGGGGGATTTTTGGTGTTGTTCTTTTCTGTTTGTTTGTTTGTTTTGGCTTGGTGTTTTTCAGGGTTGTGGTGGGTTTGGGAGGTCTTGGGGCATGATGGGTGGGAGGAGTTGCCCATTTGTGTTGCACCTCCAGAACATGAGGGTAAATAGCACTAACAAAGGTGGAGTTGTGAGATGGATGTGGTGGGCAGGTGTGTGCTCCTTTGTGTTCAGGGGAAGAGATGAGGATCCTGGCATGAAAATGAACAGCAATACCTTCATAGCCTTCCAGACTGACAGTTGGGACATGGCATATTAAGATGTGGTGTGACAGACAGGATTACTCAGTGCTGACGTTGTTAAAATTGATCAGTCTCTCTTCAGTTCATAAATCCAGCCGCTGACTGCTCTTTTACAGCATTTGGAAATTTTACTGAGGATTCATTGTTTATTGAATCACTGAATAAGGTGCTCACAGGAAATCATATTTAAAAATCAAGAAGGAATCTTCATGAGATTGTTTATTTTTCTCTGCTTTTATAGGTGTGTATTGTTTTATCCTTACGTCAAGCTGTGACTGAGGTGGCCAAATGTGATATAAACCAGCGCACACAGTCTATTTCTAAGAAAATCTGGGACCCTGCATTGAGGGAGAATGAGGTTTTATATTGACTCCACTTGAGCAGACTCTTGCTCTTAAGCTGCATTGATGTCGTACAGTTGTGTGAGCTTTTCCATGCTTGACTAGGAGTGTGCAATTACGTGAATGATGCTACTTCCTAAATCTTGATTTTATACCCCTTTGCTCTTTTTTTTTTGAACACTTCCCCGTGTTTGAAACCCTGTTATGGTGACTTCAGACAACATCACTTGGGTTGCTTGATGCCAAAAAAAAGCAGCAATACGTTACACCCCGGTGGGTTGTGGGGTTTTTTTGTTGTTGTTCTTGGCTTTTTTTCCTGCCCACTTGTTTTATTCATTTTATCAAACACTTTATTTCAGTGGTGTATCAAATGGGAAGCAATGAGGTGGACAACTTTTAGGTTTTGATGTAGGACTCGGGTGCCTTTCAGTTCCAGTCAGTCACTGGATCCCCTTGCATTGAGAAGGGGTCAGTGAGGAGAAAAACAAAAGAAGAGAAAGTCCAGAAAAGGTCAGCAAGGGTTAGAGCAATGGGGTAAGAACTGAACTGATGGAATAGGAAGGTAAAGGATGAGGAATAGCAAAGAGGCAGGTTTAGGGGAGGGAATGGCAGCCACAGGACGAAGAATATAGGAACTGAATCTGAATTAATAGATTAATGAGAACAGAGGCACTGGTGATGGGGCTAGCTGCAGGTGAAAGTAGACCCCTGTAGATCCTTCCAGGTGGATGACAGAGGGAAGAAAGATGGTGAAGAGATGAAGATAGGAGAGAGACTGTGCTGCAAGCAAAAGAAGACATATAAAGAAAAACACAGCAAAATGAAGCAGAAGGCATCATATTGATGATGTTGGTTGTTGCAGTATTGCACAGGCACTGGGACTTCCCAGAACTTGTTCGCACCAACAGATGATATACTTCAAGGCAAAAAGTAATTATGCCTTGATTTTCAATTTCCAGTAAGGGAATATTCACCACTGTTCTTTACAAGTTGCTTATTGTCATGCTTAAAAACATGACTCTTCTCTCCAGATGGAGTATTTTCTATAAAGCCACACTCAGAGAACTCAGTTGAGGGGGAGGCAGCACAAGGGGCAACAACAGAGAGCCATCTGCCAACAGAACAAAACCAACACATGGGTGAAAATCAGTCAGTTCAATCCATATTCCAGACCCAGCTTGAGTGAAAGGGGCCAAAACACTGTCGAAAGACCAAGTCTCTCCTGGTATGTTGAGAACAGCATGGCTCTGCTTGCTCTCAAAGCCTCAAGGTCACTCCTCCATGTTATTTTTCCACATGGAGAAATAACACATCAAAAGTGAGTAATTTAGAAAAACAAAGATGGAGACCAGAGCAGGTAAAGACAGCATTAATGGGGTGCTTTGGTAAAGCATGGATACGTGAAACAGCCAACGATAAAAACAACAGGTCCACAGAGGGCAGCAAGGGACCATCCTGCCATGTCCACTTCTCTGGGGTCCTGGACACCTCTTCCCTTGACTCCAGAGATGTTTTGGTCAAAGGGCCACAGCCTGCTTCTATGACACTGTTGGTGCTTGTTCACAAAATAATGAACAAACCAAACTACAAAACAGTGTCCTTGATATAGATGGGTCCTACTTTGGCTATAATCACTTTTACTTCAGAGAGTCCCACCAGTATTGAAGATATTGAACTTTGCCGTATTTCAAAAGGATACATGCAAGTGTTAAGAAAGCAGAAAATGAGAAGGGCAAAAAAAGAACTGGAAAAGGAAAATAAAGACAGAAATGCTTTTGTTAAACTTTTGAATCATGCTTCCATAAAAGACAGCAGATCCTAATGTAGGGCAATTTTTATGCTGCAAAGAGAAAAGGAATTCAAAATCTAGGCAGCATGAGTTATTTAGAAAGATCTGAGGAGTAATAAAAAGGCCTGTGTGCAAATGTGTGTGTGTGCACGCACACAGTTTCTTTAACAGCTGCATGGAACAACCTGTTTTAAATAAGAACAAAGGTGAACAAAGCCAGTTGTCAGCACAGCTCACCAAATGAAGTTTTTTAGTGTACATGACGTATGCCATATAAAATGTATTGCCTGAGATATAACAGTACTGAGTCCGACGCGAAGTCTTTCTCTCAGGCTTTTCCTACAAAGTCATGTTTCAAGAATTTACTGTCTTTATCTTTGTTATTTATTTGTCTCCAAAAGGCCCAATGCATCACTTTGTTCACTGTAACTTCAGCAGCAAACCAAGATCAGACTCTCCTCTCCCTCAAGTTTTCATTTCCTATCAGGATGCCCCTGAATTCATTAGTATCTGTTACACTCACTGTAGGCAAAGGGCTAAGTAGAAAGTGGAGGACATGTCTGACTTACCAAATGAGCTTGACTTACCACAAGAAGGGAAAAAACCCCAAAAAAGCTAAATAATGGATGGAAGATTTTAACTGCTTTGAAGGTTTCTTGAACAAAAAACTCCAAGTCTGGCAACCTACACTGTAATTTTTCATGTAAGCAAACAAAAATTTAGGAAAAAGTTCTGTTTTCACAAACAGAAATGTCTGAGCTTTTTGTAGCATGTTAGAGAACTTGGAGAGCGCTGCAAGTGCTGCCTTTGCTGTAAATGTTATACACATTTCTGCACTGAAGATAAAGAGCCAACAGAGAGCAGAGTGGTCTGCTGGAGAGGTTACAAAGCCCTGTTTACAGAGAATTTTATAATCATGCAATCATTTGTTACAAGTCTCTAAGATCCACAAGAGGAATCCATTGCTGTGCAGACTTGAGTGAATTTTCAAAGAGAGCAACTTATCAAAGAAATGTGTAGACTATTAGCACATCATTTAATAGTTAAACCAATTCCATCTTTTGCTTCCCAGTTACTCTCCTCTATAGCAGATGACTGCGCCAGATGCACAGTTAAATTTCTGACTTTCAGAGGTGAGCTGAAATTTGGGATTCCTGTATATTCCCTCCTCTGCTTTTATTTCTTTGGGATTTTCTTATCTGGTCTCACAATGTTGCACATGCTGCTTAACTCAGGAATGTGTTTCTTGGACTACTTCATCCCAATGAAAGCCTAAACAGAAAGACTCATGAAATTCTGGGGAGCAAGTTAGATTTTCCCAGCCTTTGATGTAACTTAAAAGTTAAGACACTCTTGAGAAAGAACAACATATGGAGTACCTTTAAATTTTTATATATACACATAATTTGATTCCTGTGCAATTAAAGTTGTAAAAGTCCTCTGTAGTTCTGGTACTGTTGTAGTGGTCGGTACCTGGAGAAGTTGGACTGGTGATGGAGAATGTTTTAATTACGAAGTCTGGTGATGGCAGAGACATATCTCAGCTAACGCAGGGTGTGCAGGTTCACTACCACACTGCACTTTCTCTAACAGGTCCCGCAGCCAGTTATCTGCTGGCTCACATCCAGAAAACTTCAGTGACTCTGTATCACATTCCCTGTGCTTTTATTTCTAAGTTGCAAAGTGAGCTGAGGGAGCTGGCAGTCTGGGAAAGTCCCCTCTGGGGATCACTGGTGGTTACAGGTGCTGCTGGTGGCTATCATGAGGTAGTGTATGTGGTATATGTCACCTTGCCTTAGTGATCCAGCATAATTCAGATTTTTTTTTAAGACGAGGCTGGTCAGACCCTGGAACAGGTTGCCCAGAGAGGTTGTGATGTCTCCATCCTTGGAGGTGTCTGAGACTCGAGTAGAGCAGACCCTGTGCAACCTGCTATAACTGGACCTGAAAGAGGCTGGACTAGACACCTCCAGGGTCTTTTCCAACCTCAAACTGTTCTGTGGATGCAGCACCCTTTGGAGGACACCATGCGTCTCCTGATAACTCAGCTTGCACCACCGTGAGAGGCAGCAGCTCACGCTGAGGCAGGCTCTGTGGCATCTTCTGGGCGTTCCCTTTAACATATCCTTTGCCAGGTAGGGACACCAGCAATGTTCTCAGTCACTCTCTGGTTTTCTCGTGGCACATTACAGTTCTGGCTGCTGTTATTTTCCTGCCAAATTTGTGATAGGTAGAGGTAATTCCTTGAAGTCTCTGGTGTAGACAGAAGTCTACTGCATGGTTGCTTTGATTGTGAATGGTCAGACTTCATGAGATGGGTGATCCCTTCTGGCCTGGACCCCCAGCGTTCCCTCCCTTCTTCGTGTCACATCTGTACAAAGCTGACTGCCATAAACTCACATCTGCTTTCCTAATATAAATATTAAGATTCTCTTGATGTCCCTGAATTTTCTGCTATGATCTGAGACCATGAAAAAACAGATGAGGGAAGTTGTGTTGCTTGCAGTTCCAAGCACAGCATCACAGATGAAAGAAGAGCCAGAGTAGAGATGAGGGGACATCTAGGAGGGTTACAGGTTTGGGAGGGGTAGGGGTTAGAAATAGAGTGCAGAGGTGAGGAGGAGCCTAGGACTGAACCAGTGAGTGCAGCAGGACCAGGATGAGCTGTGCAATGAGCTCAGAGCCCAGAGCCAGCCAGGACGGGTTGTGTGACCAGATATCCTCCCGCAGAGCCAGCAGCACGGGGCAGAGCTTTCAGCTGCTGATCACAGTCAAACCCATCTGTCAGCAGATAGTTTTGAAACTTGCTTGCAAAGTGCTCTATGCCTTTCTAGTATCAAACAGCCTCGAGGCTGACAACGTGCTATTGCTGTCAATTATTTTGTTAACTCAGAGCGCAGACTTTTATGCAGGCAATCTCCAGGAGCAAAACTCTTCTGATAATTTCCCTAAGTGTCAATATAGTGCCACACCACTAAATTTTGATGATGACTATCTGTTCTATTGTTAGCCATGGGGCATGGAATTTCCTTTTTTTAAAAGAGTGTGTAGCTCTACCCCATCAGTTATTAGGATTGCAAAGGACACAGTAAGTAGATTAAGCAGAACATTGTCTGCTCGAATCATGTGATCATTTGTAGTTGCATAATCTAACACAATTTTTGTACAGAAACCCTTCCTCTGACACTGGAAAAACAAAAGCATATTAAGATGCATCAGCTTTGTGGACAGGAGGCAACAGTTTCTCTGTAGGACCTGAACTTCATCTTTTGGAAAGTATTTAGCAAATGAGGTAGGGCAATATAAAAAGTGAGAGAATGATTAAGGCAGGTATACGTTTCCCTGGAAAATGTGATTCTACCCCTGTTGAGTTTGTGTGATGGATTTCCTACACGGTACTAGTTAAGTCATGTGAAGCTAAACTACGTGGGTTGTGAACATTTTTCACTCTAAGACTGATTCTCAGTTTTGAGAGCTTGTTGAAGATCTCTGCTCTGACTTACAGGAGTCTGGAGCATCCTCCCCTGGGCTGGAGACAAGTAGGGCTGTGATCTGAGCAAATATAGCATCCACCTTGCTGTGCTCTGAAAAACACATCCTACGTACCCTGGAGCAGGTGTCCCAGCCCAAATCCTAATCCCTTTGTGCTTCTGCCTCCTAGCCAGAAACGAATAATTCCGTTCTCTGAAGAGTGTGTAGTAAATCTGAATAAAGAGCATAAAATCAATCATTAAGCACCTGCTTTTCAAATGAGCACTGTCCAGCCTGTACAGTGAATGAGGTGAGGGTCCTCATGAAAAATAATGGAAGAACAGAGAATTAGATAGTTTTTCAAAAATGTAAACACAAACTGGTCCATTTTTGTGGATAATAATATTTGACATTATATGCTTTTGGTGGTTTTGCATATTGCAAGCATCTTCAGAAAACACGAAGGTGAACAGGAAGGGTAAAAGGAAGAGGAAGAGCAAAGAAAGAAGATGAAGGAGAAAGAGAAAAGGAAGGGGAATGGGAAGAATGGTTTCCCCTTTTTAAGACTGAAAAGGTGACAGTGGGTGATCTAAGGAATCATTAGGCAAACAGAAGCAATCCTCAAATTCTTTTATGTCGGTTTGGGAACAAAAGGGCTGATTTAGGATTTCTTTAATGCAAGGAACTAGCAGAATGGTGCTTTTCAGACCTCACGCAGACTCTCAGCTTTGCTACTATGCGTGGATTTTCAAAAACAAATATGCATGTATATCAAATCCACAGGGGATTTTCTTCATGTATTCATGGCTTTATCAGCTGATCTTAAGATCAGCCAGTGCTTGCCAACAGTAAATCCTGTCACTTCAAACACCAGGAAGACAAGGGAAACGCCACAGGAACTTTTCTTGAGTCAGCAGGATGAATTGGCAGCTTGGCTTGGGAAGCATCGCTTTTTTGCGTGCATTCTGGCGCAGTTCACAGATTCACAGATTGTTAGAGATTGGAAGGGACCTCGAAAGGTCATCTAGTCCAAACCCCCTGCCGGAGCAGGATCACCTAGACCAAGTTACACAGGAACTCGTCCAGGCGAGTTTTAAACGTCTCTGGAGGAGGAGACTCCACTACCCCCCTGGGCAGCCTCTGCCAGAGCTCTGCCACCCCCACTGAAAAGAAGTTCTTCCTAATATTCAAGTAGAACCTCCTGTGTTCTAGTTTACACCCGTTACCTCTTGTCCTGTCATTGAGTCCCATCGAGAAGTGCCTGGCTCCATCCTCCCCACACTCGCCCTTTACATATTTATAAACATTAATGAGGTCCCCCCTCAGTCTCCTCTTCTCCAAGCTAAAGAGCCCCAGCTCCCTCAGCCTCTCGTCATAAGGCAGATGTTCCCCTCCCTTACTCATCTCAGTGGCTCTACAATGGACTCTCTCCAACAGTTCTGTGTCCTTCTGGAACTGAGGGGCCCAGAACTGGACACAACCCTCCAGACGTGGTCTCACCAGTTACGCGAAAGCGATTCACGAGGGTTCCCAAATCATTACTTCTTAATCGCTAACCTATCACCTGTAAACCCGGAGGGGGGCTGTCAATAATAAACCTCGGGAAAAACGCCGCTAAACGCCACGGAGCCTCTCCAACCCTTCCGAGCCCTCCTGCCCCGCCGAGGCTCCGCAGCAGCGACGGCTCCACCCCTTCCCCCTGCCCCGGGAGGAGGGAGGGAGACCGAGCACAATGCGGCGCCTCGGCCCCGGCCCCCCCCCGGTCCCCCCG
>WEIS01083836.1:13870-25582 GCA_013389965.1 Todus mexicanus
GCAGGGGCGGGAGGGCGCCTGCCCTCGGCTGGGCTGCGCCGGGGAGAGCCCTGCTGCCGAGCTCTCCTGATGAATCGATATTTTGGGTAGCTTAAACAAACAAAAAAAAAGTGTCTGATTATAAGGTAAGATGATTTTGATTTTTAATTTTTTTTTTAAGTGTGAGCAGTGCTGGTTGTTCTTGTAGACGGGCGCTTCTGGGTATAGGCGCTGGAGGGAGGCTGGAGCGGGGTGTGCGCGGTGCGGGGGGGCGGGGATGATGCTCCCCCTGCCGCGGCTCCGGCTCCGCTTCCAGCCGGGCTGGCCGGGGAAAAGCTGCGCTAAAAGAGCCGCGGAGCTCCCGAGCTGTGCGGAGAGTTTGGCCGGAGCCCTGGGAGAAGGTGCAGCAGGTGGGGTTGTGCTGCGGGGCACCCTCGTCCGCACAGCGCCCGGAGGGGTCAGGGAAGGACAAGCGCAGCTCGGAGACAGGTTTGGCAAATTTCATCTCTCAGCTGAGTGCTGCTGCTTCCTCTTCTCACAGATGCTGCTGGTGTGCTTTCCGCTCATCCCCCTTCCAGCTCATCCCCCTTCTCCTCCTCTGACCTCCGAAATTCATGTGGTGTCTTAACTGGGGGGTTGGAAAAAAAGTGCTTGTCCGGTTGTAACGCGGTTCCATAGCCTGGACGGGTTTTCGTCGTCTTTTGTTGTTAAAGGTCTTCAGTGATTTTCTTATGTAAACAAGGTGCTGGAGAGGTGGTGGGACACTGAATCTAGTAAGTGTTCTTATTCCAAAATGCTGCTTCTAGTCACTGTTCAGTTGAGCTAAAGCAGTTTCAACACAAATGAACTGTTTCAGCAAGCTGGATTTTAGTTTTACAAAATCAATGTTAGAAACAAAAGAAGGAAGAATTGTTGTAGAAGACAAGTGATGTGTGCTCCTAAGTAAAGAAAATGTTTCTTTCAGTATAATTTGGGAACTGTCATGTGGTTTTGAAGTAGCGAGAATATTAATTTGCTTTTCATGTAATTTGATACAATAACTCTTCAAAAGTTAATTCAGCTGTGAGGGATACGCAGATTTTTACACTTCAGCTTTGTATAGTAGGTAGCCACAAAAACTTGCCTTCTAAGTTACTAGAACTGATAACTATTTTCTGTATGAGATTCTGGTTTTAGAGTTGACCCTGTGATAAACAGCAACTCAGGAAGTTCTGTAGCAAGGTCATTCAAACATTTATCTCTGTTCCTTGCCTTTAAAGTTTAATGGATGGAAAGGAGAAGGTACCAATGTGCTTTATTTTTTATTTTCCTTGCCATGGGATCTGATCTCATTTTACATCTTTCCTCTCAGTTGAGATGGGTATGAGGAAAGGACTGAAGCTGACTATTTGGAAGCTTTACCTAATTTTGAATTGCCCACCTTGAGTGTTAGGCCTGGTTGTTTTGCTTTCTAGAGAGCCTGACCACCTCTCTTTGATTTTAACTGAAATTGTAAGTGCTCAGAATAGGTGAAACTCTGCCTCTGGGTACCTCTGTCTGGCCCCATACACAGAAGTACTCAGACACATGTCCTGACACATGGAGGATTTCCCAGTGGCTGTAGAAATAATCTTCAAAATCAGCTGTTGTACATTAAACAGGAAAAAAAATATGAAGAGGCAACTCCTTTATTAAGTTAAACCACCTCCTCCTGGTTTTCATTGTCCCAGATTTTAGTGAGCAGCCTCTTACATGGCTTAATGGGCAGCAGCTTTCTTGCTACCACTAGGAAGTTGTCCAGTCTCTCTAACTCTGCATGTGCAGTAGCAAACTCTTCAGTGTTAAAGTGGAAAGATGAACGAACTTGCAAAGGCATTTGCTTTCCATTGCTTCCTTGGTTGGGATTGCTGCGTGAATGTCAAAAACATTGCTGGCCCCTCAGGGAGGAAGCAGCCTTCATCAGCCTTCAGTCAGCTCATCCTCAGAGGCACCAAGTCCTTGTGAAAGCTCTTCTCTTAACCCCCACTTACTGGCTGTTCACAAAATAGCAGAGAAGTCATTACATCCCATCTCAACAAACTTTCTGGAGTTTAAACGGCAAAATAAGGTACTACAGGATCAGTATGTCTGAGATGGCTTTGTGCTGGTGCAGCAGTGAGGAAGGAGATCTGTGGACCTCTAGGCTGTGTACAAACTCAGTTAAAATGCCTTCCAGTGTCCTTACTTCCTTCCCTCCTTCCCATCCTCTTTCTTCTACCTGCTGTTCCTCCTGCTGCTCCTGTCTTGGTAGCACAGGATAGTTATCCACCTCTTTCCAAACTGCCCTTCACATTAGCCCCTCATGTGAATGCTTCATTAAACACTGGGAGACACCTTGGGAAGCTTGGCTTAGTCCATTTGCAAAGCAGGGAGCTAAACCAGGCCAACGTAGCTGAAATGCGGTGCCAAAATATTCACATATATGCAAACCACAGGAGCATCTCATGTCCTTTCAGGTGATTCTCAGGCTTGCCCTGTTTTACTATGGTTTCCTTGTATAGGCGAGTACCCATTTCTACACTAGAGATGGAAAAGACGGAATAAGCATTTGTGATGTTTTCCCATCTTGATGGAAGTACACCTGGAAAGGCACCGGTATAATTTTCAATAAATATTTTGGAGGCTTTTCACTTCTGCGTGCTCTGTTTAAAACATGTTGAAGTGAATGCTTTTTTGAGGTGGGAGGTGGCTTTTGCATATCACTGAGCATCTTTGCTTTGATAACTGGAACTTCTTCCTATTTTCTTAAAATATTGTAAGCCACTTTGGACAATGGTTTCTTGTATCAGCTATCAGTGCTAAGCACGATTTTTATTGTTTTGGGGTTTTTTAATAGTTCCCAGTTTGCTGCAAGTATTATATTTCAGATATAGTCATGAAGTTTATGATCCTTCAAAAGACAAGATATTGTCTGCTGACTGCTATTTGTTAATTGCTTTTGCAAATGTTGACAAGAACTAATGCTTGATTTTAGCAGCAGCAGCAGCAGGAAGATCTTAGCTTTTACCATTTACAAATAAATTCCATCTAAAATTCAGTAATGCCCATTGGAGGCTCTCCTGGTATGAAACTATTGCAGTGTGTTTCATAAATACAAAAACGTTATTCTCCAGTTGTAGGTTATAATTCCTGTTGATGTCTTGCTTTGATCTGAGAAGAGACACTGTGGAAGGTGCAGTGGGGTTCCTTCTTTGTATCTCAGTGACTGAACTTAACATATGCAGAGATAAAACAGGAAAAACGATGTATGTGGTTAAGCGAAGTCTGTAGCTTTATTGATTCATTAAATTGATCAGCCTTAAAAAGAATGTTAAACCACCCTGATGGCTAACCAGCAAACTCTAGCAAGAAGCCCTTCAACCACCCTACGGTTCTTGTTGGAAGGAGGAGATACAGTCATCTATGTCCTCTATCACCTGTGCTTCAGGGCAGACGCAGGGATGTGCTTGCAGCAGACCCAAAGCCCTTGCCTGTGTTGAACACCTCTTCCCAACATACCAAATATGCTGTTTTACAAACTATATCTATACCATAACCCAGAACTGTCTCTTACAAATACATTGACACAATACATTTCTGGCAGCTGGCATGTAGCTGAAGGGTCTAGGGGAAGCTCTGGTATTAGTCAGGATTGCTTTAAGGAAAATTTGCCATCCAGACTTCAAGGAGTGCTTAGCCCCAGCCTGAGCAAGGCAGTCAGAACTGGTAGGAGAAAGCACAGGAATATAACAGTAATAAAAGAGATGAAGCCACATCTCTGGAAGGATAGGGTTCAGCAGCTACCAGCATCCTGTCACACTTCTGATTATCAATCCAAAGCTTGGAGGAGTGCAGGGGTAGCAGAAAGACCTTGTGCAATGAAATGCTTCAGCACCAAACCCAGGGAAGGCCTGGTTATTGCCCATCCACTCCCACCTTCCAGCAATGGAGGTTGAAACTGAGTTGGTAGTTGCTCTTCCTCCACTCCAGTGTCTGCTTTCTCTGCAGGATGAGATTGGCTGCCAAAAGTTTCATGCTCCCAACACCCCAGCGTGGCTGCACACAGACCTCCCTCCTGCTGCCCCAACGCTGCCCCCGGTGTGGCTGTGAACACCTAATGCTGCAATCTGGGGAGGGATGCGGGAGACGCAGCTCCTTAATGCAGCAGGGACCATGTGAGATTGCATCAGTAGCTTTTGTGGTCCAGTGTCCTGCCCTGTGCCAGTCAGGCATCTTCCTTTTTGGTACAAAATTAAGAAAGAGCATTGTTCTGGGAGGGTTGTTTTTAACTGAGGCAGTTAACACTTTGCACATATTCATACCTAGACTTGAGAAGCAGTTTCCCTGGACATGGAGAACAGAAGGATAGTCAGGTGCCTTCTGTGGAAGTTGGCTTGTCAAATCTTGAGCTGTCAAGTTTCACCATGTAAAAGCTGAGGCAGGATGAAATGCTGCATGATGCTTCCTACATTGTTCAGCATGGACTTGTTAGCAAATTCACCTCCACGTACTGGCACGGTTATAGTGCCTTTCCCAGAGAGGTTGGGCCAGTTATTCCCCACAGCAGGGCAGTGACAGTGCTAATGTGCTTTCTTCTTCTGTTGCTCAGTCTCATCCCTGGCTTTTGTTTGTCTTAGTTTAACAAGTATTTGGTTTTGTGTGTTTTTTCGATTTTTGTTTTTTCAGTGGTTTTCTCAGCAGTATTCCCCAGTAGACTCTCAGGTAATTATGGGGCCCTGTGTGGCCAGTTTTGCACTCTGCTTAGCAGCCCGGCTGGTGTGTACTACATGTAGCAACTTCTGGGTGAAAATCACCTGTTCCCTTCCTGAACAGCCCAGGAATTCAAAATCATAGGCACTTTTCTGAGCATCTCCAGATAGGCTTTCAAGTGGCAAGACTGTTAAAAAGAAGACAAAATGCTGTCTTCTATTTTATTTTATTTTTTTAATTTATAGGAGTCATCTTAAAATTTTCCTTTGGGACAAGGGAGGCTGGAAGTGTTCTCTGTTTCAAAGATCTCATATTCATGTTCGTGACTCTGTTAGACAGATCATTTAGAGCTCCACCAGATTAGGGCACACTGTTATGCTGTGGCAGATAATATTTTGTGGAAGGATGCATACTGTTTCTTTAAAAATGTAGCCTGGGGGAGAGTTCTTGGCAGAAACTATTGCATGAAGCAGTGTGATAGAGCAGCCAGGGAATATATTGCATGCTAATAAAGTTCCTTCTGCAGTGTGAAAAGTGCATACTTTGTGAGTGGCAGCGGGTCTTTTTTTACCTTTTGACATTATAACTTGACCCATAATGAGGCATCCACCAGCACAGCACGCCTTTTCAGTCCTTTCCAAAGAGCTGCCAGAACTAAAGAGTTTTTTTTGAGAATAATCTGTGCCCCAGCAAGGTTGGCTGTAAGGTTTGTTTGTTTTTCTCTCTCCCACTGGTTCCTACTATTCTCTCACTCCCACATCCTATCTGACTTGTTTTCAAATGCATTCTTCAGCCTTCTCCTTCTCTACCTACTGCATCCTGTGTTCTGCTTTCTGACTTCCTTCACTTTTCTTATAGCTTTTCTTTCCAGTTCCTGTTCATTCTGGTCCTTGAGGAGCAAGGGAGTGAAACATTAACAGTTGCTGGAGGACCGAGTTAATGTGGGTGTTGTTAGGAGTTTAGAGTTCAGGTGAGGGCTCTGGGAGCTCTATGCACCACTTCATTGCTGGGGCTGCAGAGAGGAATGTATATCCCTGCTTTACCTGCTACCATCTACAGTCCAGCATTTAAGATGAGAATACTGATGAAAGTTGCTCTTTCCTAAGGTAGGGATGTTACAGTTATTGGAAGTTAGTTAACAGATGGTAAATCTCTCACCTGTGATCACTTCAGTCCATGTCTTGGTTAGGAAGTTGAAAAGCTTCAGACATAGAGTAAGCAAAGAGAGTGAATTTGAATCATTACATGTGCCTTTGATGAGGGATATGGGAGTTGCAGGTGCTATGACAGTGGCTTGAAAAACATGTAATTTCACAATAAATTCAGCATGCACACCTGTATATTTTCTAAGTTGTATTGCTGCTTTTGCAGTAAGGTTCCTACATGAGTAGAGGATATATCCCTGTGCTATCTGTGCCTCTTTGTCAGTTGAGGATCACCATCCTCATAAATCTGTGCTTACAACTTGTGCAGGAACGTCCTGTGCTGATGTCAATGTATCCTGAATACAAATCACACATATAAAATACTTATATTACTAATAATTTCTCCATTGAAATATTGCATGGGTAAGGCTGGAAAATGTAGGTCTTTATTATGTTTCTGAGGATACACTTAATTTGTGTATTGTGAGCTTTTCTATTGTCTGAAAATACAGCTTTAAAGACTGTATAAAGAACATTTTCCAGCTGAAGTTGTTTGATTAGTCTGACCTTTGCAGTCCACAGAATCTACCATTGTAAGTGGAAATGTGCCTGGAAGAAGAAACTTTTTAACGTAATAACTGTGCTGGCAAATTTATCTTCCTGCTAATTTCTTATGCCTGTGGTGCCCAGATGGTTATCCGTTGTGTGCTAATTTAATTTTCTGCCCTGCTGGTTTATTTATAACCAGGATTGATTCATTTATGTGTGGCTGCGTACAGTGATTAGTTGTCATTTTTATATTTTATTTTACACAATTTTGTGTATGCAAGACATAAGGAGGAAGCCACCTCGTAGTGAGCAGATATACCTGTCCTGTTGGGATATCATATACTTTTACCAACATAATCCTAACAGCGAAATAAATCGAAAGGAATTGAAGCCTGATGTATTTGTTATCTATACATGTTTAAAATTTCACTGCTTTTCAGAATTCCAGATGATTTTATATAGTTTTCAGTATTGTAATTTAAAACATTTGGTTTGGGAATGTAACTGTAGTAGGTAGTTATTTCTTGAAAGACTACCTTGGTCCTCAATGAAAAAAAAAAAGAAAAAAGATAAACCAAAAGTGATTAACAAATGGAGAAATGCACCTATACATATACATAGCTTCAGTGTATCTCTTCTAACTTGTTTCAGGTTGAAGAAACTTCTTGAGCAGGAGAAGATCTATCAAGCCCGGAAGGAGAAGGAACATACAAAGAGACTCAGTAAACTAAGAGAAGAACTAGTCAAGCTCAAATCATTTGCACTCATGCTGGTGGATGAAAGACAAATGCATATTGAACAACTTGGTCAACAAAGCCAGAAAATACAGGATTTAAACCAAAAACTAAAGGAAGAAGAAGAAAAGCTTAAAGTTATTAGTGCAAAAACAAAAGAAGATGGACGAAAACTAATGAAATTAGAGGCAGAACTTGAACACAAAACATCATCGTTTTCTCAAGAACATGAGGAGATGACTGCTAAACTGGCTAATCAAGAGTCACATAATAGACAGCTAAGGCTTAAGCTAGTGGGGCTGACTCGCAGAATAGAGGAGTTAGAAGAAACTAACAAAAATCTTCAAAAAGCTGAGGAGGAACTTCAAGAACTAAGAGATAAAATAGCAAAAGGGGAATGTGGGAACTCTAGCTTAATGGCAGAAGTGGAAAACCTCCGCAAGCGTGTGCTTGAAATGGAGGGGAAAGATGAAGAGATCACAAAAACTGAATCCCAGTGTAAAGAGCTGAAAAATAAACTGCAAGAGGAAGAGCACCATAGCAAAGAGTTAAAACTTGAAGTGGAAAAACTGCAGAAAAGAATGTCAGAACTGGAGAAGCTGGAAGAGGCTTTCAGTAAAAGTAAGTCTGAATGCACCCAGCTACACTTAAACTTGGAGAAAGAAAAGAATTTGACTAAGGATTTGATAAATGAGTTGGAAGTGGTGAAGACTCGAGTGAGGGACCTTGAGGCATCAGAAAACAAGTTGGAAAAGGCAGAAATAAGCTTAAAAGATGACCTTACGAAGCTGAAGTCATTTACTGTAATGCTGGTTGATGAACGAAAAAATATGATGGAAAAAATAAAACAGGAGGAAAAAAAGGTTGAGGGTCTAAACAAGAATTTTAAAGTTGAACAAGGGAAAGTTATGGATGTAACAGAGAAACTGATAGAAGAAAGTAAGAAATTTTTGAAACTGAAATCTGAAATGGAGGAAAAAGTGTCTAGTTTGACAAAGGAAAGGGATGAGTTAATTGGCAAACTGAGAAGTGAAGAAGAAAAATCCTCTGAACTGAACTGTAGAGTTGACCTGTTAAAGAAAAGAATTGATGGTATGGAGGAAGTAGAAAGAGAAATTACAAGAGGTCGAAGCAGGAAAGGACCAGAGCATGCTTGTCATGAGGACAACAAGATTAAAGAACTTACTGTTGAAATTGAAAGACTGAAAAAACGTCTCAAACAATTGGAAGTGGTTGAAGGAGATTTGATGAAAACAGAAGATGAATATGATCAGCTAGAGCAGAAATTTAGGACTGAGCAGGATAAAGCTAACTTTCTTTCTCAACAGCTGGAGGAGATGAAACTCCAGATTGCCAAAACGAAAGCAATAGAAAAAGGTGAAGCGGTGAGCCAGGAGGCAGAGCTGAGACACAGGTTTCGTCTGGAAGAGGCCAAAAGCAGAGATTTGAAAGCAGAAGTTCAAGCTCTTAAGGAAAAAATCCATGAGCTGATGAACAAAGAAGACCAGCTTTCTCAGCTCCAAGTTGATTATTCAGTTCTGCAGCAAAGGTTTATGGAAGAAGAAAATAAAAACAAGAGCATGGGACAGGAAGTCCTGAACCTAACAAGAGAGCTGGAGCTTTCTAAGCGTTACAGCCGTGCTCTGAGACCCAGCATAAATGGGCGAAGAATGGTCGATGTTCCTGTGACGTCCACCGGCGTGCAAACAGATGCTATAAGCAGTGAAGCAGCAGAAGAAGAAACCCCAGCAGTGTTTATAAGGAAATCCTTCCAGGAAGAGAATCACATCATGAGCAATCTGCGACAGGTAGGTCTGAAAAAACCCATGGAGCGTTCTTCAGTGCTTGAGAGATATCCTCCAGCAGCAAATGAACTTGCAATGAGGAAATCTTGGATACCATGGATGAGAAAGAGGGAAACTGGGGCTCAGGCAACTCCTGATAAAGGAGCTCGAACCCACAGTAGTCCAGCGCATCCTGGGGAAGTTGTCCTTTCGCCAAAGCAGGGTCAACCTCTTCATATTCGGGTGACACCAGATCATGAGAACAGTACAGCTACTTTGGAGATAACCAGTCCAACCTCAGAGGAATTTTTTTCAAGTACCACTGTCATTCCTACTTTGGGAACTCAGAAGCCACGAATAACCATCATCCCCTCTCCTAATGTCATGCCACAAAAAGGAAAAGGCAGTGAAAGTCCCTTGGGCCCAGATCGCTCTATGTCTCCAGTCACTATAACAACATTCTCCAGGGAAAAGTCCCCAGAGGGAGGGAGAGCACCCTTTGCTGATAGACCTACATCACCAATTCAGATTATGACAGTATCAACATCTGCAGCACCTGCAGAAATCTCTGTCTCCCCGCAGTCACAAGATATGACCATGGGAAGGGCTGTCTTCAAAGTAACACCAGAAAAACAAACAGTTCCAACTCCAATCCGCAAGTACAATGCCAATGCCAACATTATTACGACAGAAGACAACAAAATCCACATCCACTTAGGTTCCCAGTTTAAACGCTCTCCCAGCGCTGCACCCGAGGGTGCGAATCCTGTGATAACGGTCAGACCGGTGAACATAGCAGCAGAGAAGGAAGTCGTGACCGGTACTGTCCTTCGATCGCCTCGGAACAACCTGTCCTCACGACCGGCAGCAAGCAAGGTGACAAGTACTATCACTATAACGCCTGTTACAACATCTTCCACCCGAGGAACACAATCAGTGGTAAGCAGCGTCATCTCATGATGTAGTCTTCATGGTAGTGATAGGACAAGAGCAAATGGCCTCAAGTTGCACCAAGGGAAGTTTAGTTTGGATATTAGGAAGAATTTCTTTACTGAATGGGTTATTAGGCATTGGAATGGCCTGCCCAGGGCAGCGGTGGAGTTCCCATCCCTGGAGGTATTTTAAGAGTCATGTAGACATAGTGCTGATGGATATGTTTTAGTCAAGGTCTTGTCAGTGTTAGGTTGGTGATTGGACTAGATGATCTTAAAGGTCTTTTCCAGTCTAGGAAATTCAGAGATTCTGTAAGCAGAAAGGCAACCATAGTTTGGGTTTGAGACACTGGCAGGGAAGATGGAGGTGGTGGATGAGGAGAAACTCCTGACTTCCATACATTTGTTTCAAATATGAGCTTAACTATAAAATCAGAATTTTCCTCTTTTATGTATTTTTGTACCAGTGTTGAATGCTAGTACGCTTTTGGCATTATCTCCCAAAGGAGTAACTTTCAAAGGAAGTCCCTTCAAGGTTCCTTTAAAGTTATTTTCATAATGGCAAACCTGTAAAACTGTAAGTGACAGCCAGAGAGGGACAAAGAATGATCGAGATGACAAAGCAGAAAAGTTATTTTTTAATTTTTGGTGAGTGCAGTTTCTGACTTCTGAAAATACACACAATGATTTTTGGCCTAGCTGGCTGGTCTACAGAGTCTGATCATGCAGGCTGCAATGTCTTTGGTATGATCCCTTCATAGTTATAATTCAATTAATATCTGCTATAATACTGTCCTCCAAAGGGATGAATAGGCAGACATGGTATCACAGCTTACAGCTCAAAGCCTTTTTCAGCCAGTGAATAGTAGAGCTCTTTCCATTCCCCTGAAATTCTCAGCTTCTGTAAGTGCTGTATTACAAAAGTGCTTCCTCTGACATTTTTCTGCTTTATGCCTCTGGGGTAGTACCTTGGTTTCTTTTTCATACTTGAATCAGCCTCTCACCTCGGTCTTTATATATACTGGACAGTATTTATTGATAGTCCTCCCCTCAGCTTCATTATCAGACGTGGTTTTGCATTGCTTTAGTTGGAAATATCCTGGGAAAGAATTTAATCAAAATAGAAAACTAGCAGTACTGCATAAGTCCAAAAGCTTATTTAGCTAGACAGAGCCTGCAGCAGATGCTTAGGGGAAGACTATTTTAAGTGGGTAAACACACAGTAATGTTTCCCTCAGTGTCTGTTCCCAGTTTTTTGGCAATAGATGGGTATTTCGTTCTGAACCAGGGCCTGTAGCCACATCTTTGTGTTTAACAGACCATGGCGGAGTTTTCTTCTATTTATTCTTCTAATTGCTTTTTGAACTCACTTATACTGTTGTTTCCACAACATCAGGGGGCAGTGAATTCAGCTGTGGGCTCTGGGAAAAATGCTCTTTTGTTTGATACCTTTTATGCAATACCTTCATTGGTTACAGCCTCTTTCTTGTATCTTGACAAATACTGAATAGTCATCCCCTGTTCACTTGTCTGTGCCACTCAAGAGCCTGCAGACCCCTGCAAGACGCCTCTTCAGCCATCTCTTTCCAAGCTGAAATGTCAAAGTGTATTTAAGATACACTTCCACACTTTTGGAGAGAGGCTGCCATTCCCATTTAAGCCCTCTGACCTAAGAATACTTGCATTTGTCATACAAATCTATTTGGCATCACACGTGCACTCGCCCTCTCCCCCCACATATATAATGTATTGTAGATACTTCAGTGCACAGGGGTTTCCTGCATACTAGAATCAACTGTTGGTTTTTTTTTTTAAAGTCTTGAATTAATTCATTTACTAACTCCTTTATCTCACAGAAGTGCAGAAAACCACTTTTTTTTTT